>PVKA01014582.1:0-13557 GCA_004027165.1 Ctenomys sociabilis
ACTACATGTGTTCCCTTTATGGCAAGTTTGGGGGCTATAAAACAAGCTTACAAAAATACTAAAGGTGAAGGGGCTAATCTTATAAAATTAAATGCTATAAATATTTTAGAGCTAAGTTAGTAGTTCCATAAAACATGTTCTCACGTTGCTTCTTTAAAAGTGTTTTGAATGGGTGCAAACTAACATAAAAAAAAAAAAATTCTAAATTATTCATTATGGCACACAACTCAAAACAAACAATATCCAGTTTAACACTTACAGTATATGGTAAAAAAGGTAGAATCAGAAATATTGAGCTGGGGGTATAGCTCAGCAACATAAGCACCTAGCAGGAATATTGTATAAACTCAAAACTAATTTGTCAATATACGTGATGTAATATTATGTGATGAAACATTGTAAAATGCCTTTTTGTTGGCCTTGTAAAATATTCACAAAGTATTTGTGCTGAATTGCACAATTTGAAGTGGCTACCAGAGAAATCTTTAAAAGACAAATCAGGTCAAATACTAATATATTTTAATGTTATTTTAAAGGGTTCTTTTGGTCTGAATCACAATAAATTTGTTTACTTTCTTTAGTGTGAATAGCTCTTTCCCCTTTTCACAATTTTGTGCTTTAGTTCCAGTCTTTTATCTAGCTTTTAATATTCACATTTGTTCCTTTAGGTTTATGTAACACAAAAACCTTCACAACCTTGAATCTGGGAATGACTTCTTTGATTTGACACCAGAGACATAGCTAACAAAGGAAAAAATAAAAACAGTGATTTCATTAAAATGCAAAACCCTTGTGCATCAGAGGATTTTCTGAAAAGGCAACCCAGAGAACGAGAAAAAATACTTGGGAATCACATAACTGAGAAGGGTTTGTGATAAAGGACTCCTGTAACTCAATAATGAAAATCAACCCAATAAATGGCCATAGGATTTGAATAGACATTTCTATTTTAAAGGCGTCCCATAAAATAAGACACACAGCCAGTAAACACATGAAAAGAGTCTAACCGTCAACTCAAGGAAATACTATGCTCAGAGGCTCCTCTCTGTAGTCCCAGCTACTCAGAAGGCTAAGGCAGGAAGAGCATACAGTCAAGGCCATCCTGGACAACTCAATAAGACCCAATCTATAAAAAAAAAATACCACGTCAATTAGGACAACTGAACAAAGGAATAAAAGGATAGAAAAAAAAAAAAATCTTTGTTTTGCCAGTGGAAATGTAACAATACAGCAGCTATAAAAAGAGTACAGAAGTTCCTCACAAAATGGAACAAAACCACCTTACGGCTTAGCACTTGAACTTACAGACCTCAAATCAACAACCAGAAAAAGAGGCGGGGCTGAAGAGATGACTCAGTAGAATAAATGCTTGCCTCACAAGCTCAAGGGTCTGAGTTCAATCCCCAGGCCCACCAAAAAAAAAAAAAAAACCGATGAGGATTAAGCCCAAAGCTAGAAAGGGGAATTAAGATTAGAATGAAGATAAACAAAATGGAAATTAGAAAAACAACAAACATCCAGTTCTTTTAAAAGATCCACAAATTAAGAAACCTATAACTTTGGGGGCTGGGAAGATGGCTCTGGAATAAGCACTTCCCTGGCAAGCACAAGGGCCTGAGTTCAATCCCTGGTTCCACCAACGAAAAAAAAAGAAAAGAAACATAACCAGACTAGAAAAAAATGTGGAATGCTGGAAAAGGGTGTGTAGGCAAGGAAAGAATAAAATGACCTTTTCAGGCTTTCTGACAAGTCCTGATTAGAAAGACCAGACGTTCTGAAAAGGGCAATTAAGGGATATGCAGGAGAGCTAATAAGCAAAGTTGGGAGAAAGCCAGGTGCCTTTTACCTAAATCAGAAGCCCCTCCCCGCCTTCAATAAGATGCAAAGGAGACAGGTACAGCTGCTTACAAGAAAACTCTTAGTATATAAAAATATACACACCTATGCATCTATACACATGTATTCTCAGGTTATATTCACAATCACTAACTAAGGGACCTTGTATTTAAGGATCCTCCTAACCTACTATAAATCCTAAAGATAATATCAGCATGGGAAAAAGTTAAAGCCCACGTAGGACTATGCACATAGGCTATGGCACTACGGTTAAGATCCTATGGTCTAGGTTCTAAAGCCAGGGAACCAGTCAGGTTGTGATAAGTCCCAGGAGTTGACCTAGGAGGGAGGGTCTTCACCTCATGAAGCTGGTGACAAAGGCCTGTGGTTAATGGGGCCAGCACATCCTACCCACCTGTTAGTACAGCCTTCTGTCTTCTGATTTCTCCTTCTTACAAATAGTGTCTTCCCTTTTAAACTTCCTTCCTTTAATTCCTTTAGTTAACTAAAAGTGCTGAGTTTACTATCCCAGTTGACTTTGGGACAGCAATGTGATACACAGCTCCAAAGCAAAATGGATAAAATCAGAAACAAAAGTGAAAACATTAAAACTACATAAGAAAAAGAACTGTACATCAACCAATTAAGATAATTGGGATGAAATGGCAGAATTCCTAGAATGATACAGATTACCAAAACTGATTCATACGCGCGCACACACACAAAGAAAAAAAAACTAAAAAAATGCAGAAAGACATTAAAACAATTCTCAAAAGCTTCCTAACCTCAAGAGTGATTTCCAGTGTAAACTATGGATTTGGACTTGGAGTGATGTGTTGGTGCAGGTTCATCAATCCTAATAAATATACTGCTTTGGTTACAGGACAATAGTGGAGGAGGCCAAGGATGCAGGAAGTAATATATGGGAATTCTATTTAATTTTGCCATAAACTTAAAACTTTTAAAAAATTAAGCCTACTAAAACAAAAAGCTCCCAGAAGAGCAGATAGTTTCACTGGTCAATTCTACTCATAGCCACAAACCCTTGGAAAACATTTAAAGAAAATTAATACCAATTTCTTCCCAAAAAAAATAGAATCAGTAACAATATTTCCTAATTCATTCTAAAGACCAGTATTACCCTAAGTAATACTTGTTACCTATAAGAGTATAGCCAGAAAAGAACTACAAGAAAAGGATATTACAGATTAGTATCTCTTACAAATGAAAACAATCCTCCACAAAATACTAGATAACATACTAAAGGGATTTTACACAATGAGCAAGAAGAATTTACTCCAAGAATCTAAATGTAAATGGGTCAACACAGAAAATTCAAAGTAATACAGTAATATCTTTGTTCATGAATACTTCTGTTTGCAAATAATTTTATTCACAAAGGCTCAAAATTTGCCTCCATTTACAAACTACAAATCAGGTTTTATCACCACATGACCACAGCCCTCTTCCCTACACAAACACAAATGTAGCCATCTTCCCCCAAAATCATAAATATATGTTGTATGCCAACGTACCATTGTATTATTCCATTTTAAGAACAAAAGGGAAAACATGGTCATCTGACTTGTCATAGAAGAGTATGACAAAATCCATCATCCTTGCTAGATTAAAAAACTTCATAAAAATGGAGAAATAAAAATAGAATTTCCTTAACCTTATAAAAACCACTAAGGAAAAAAACTAGCATTCTACTCAAATATCAAAGAGTAAACCTTTCCTGTGAAGGTCAGAATGGGATTAAGAGTGCTTAGTTTTACCACACTATTCAATGTTACAATGAAAGTTTCAGCCAGAATAATTACAAGGAAAGAAGACATCCAGTTTGGAAAGCAAGAAGTAAAACTATTTGAAGATGACACACCTTATATATGACAAATTACAAAGAAGCAAAAACAATCTAGCGATAAGTGTGGCAAGTTGTAGGGTAACAAATGCACAAAAATTAGTAGTTCTTCAACCAGGATCTCAGTAAAAAGCCTTTGCACAGCAAAGGAAACTACCAATGGAGAGAAGGGACAATGCACAGTGTGGGAAAATATTTTTGCCAGCTGTTCCTCAGACAAATGATACCTAGAATATATAAAGGATTAAAAAACTCATCAGCCCACCTGAATTTAACAGCCCAATCCAAAAATGAAAGAAAAAAATTAAATAAGTAAAAAAGTGTTCTACATCAATGGTTATTCAAGTGATACAAATTAGAACACAGAGATTCCATCTCATTCCAGAAATGACCAATAACAAATGTTGGTGGGGCTGTAGAAAAAAGAACCCTTCTCTACTGTAGGTTAATTGGAGCAACCATAGTGAATATCAATGCAGAGATTTCTCAGAAAACTAAAACCAAGGATTTAACTGAATTATTCCCCTTCTTCGTATCTTCCCACAAGAATCAAAAAGACCAACAGTAGTAAATATTGATTTTGTACTTCCAACCATAACAAAAAAGTCTATAGTTATATAACAGAACCAATCATAAATTAAGAATTTGTAAGCAAAGTGTTTCCCCCTCTTAGAGAGGATTTACTCTGGATTTCTCCAGACAAGAGGGTTGCTGTGTCCGGGGCACTTCCCACACTGGCTGCCTGACCCCACAGTGTAGGAGTATGGCCCAAGCACCAGGGGGCCTCCAGACCTATGCTCCCTGGATGGTAGCAGGGTAGTGGTGAAGGTTTTGCCCTCTCCCAGCTCACCCAGGTTCAGGAGGCTCACTGTGGCTCCAGCCTGGTAGAGGTGTAGGGGCAGAGTTTCTCCCTTCCAGAGCAGCTCACTGAAGTTCCTGAGGCTCACCCAGCATGCCTACCCCCCAAAGAATTGTCATACCACAGTAATATATCCAAACCTATGCATATAGCAGCAGTGTATAAATAGCTAAACCTTGGGAAGAACTTAAATGCTGTTCATGAACCAGGAATGGATAAAGAAGTTTGTCTGTAAGATAGCAGTACTATGCCACAGAGGACAAACCTGAAACATTCCTAGGTAAACAGGTGCACCTTGGGACTATATTCTTAAGTGAAACAAATCAGACACATGTGTTTAAATATCACATTGTTTCTCTGATATGAGAAGCTAAATGGGTAAATAAGGACCAAAATGTATGATAGATATAGTGAAATAGGAAGAAAATGTTCAAAGATGAAGGAAGACTAGGGAGAGTAGGCGGGTCAAGGAATTAAGGAAAAAAACATAGAAGGAACTCATGACAACAAAGCTTTTGTAAATAAGGAGTGGAAGAGGGGTCAAAGGGAAAGAAGGAGAATGAGAAAAAAGAATCAAGATATATCGTGTATAGGTACAAATTTCTTATGATGAATGTGATCATTATATCTAAAATGTGATATTGTTAAATAAACTTAATTTTTGAAATCATCAGTTATTTCTATGTTGTCAAAATATACTCTATTTATATTCTATGTACAATAGTATTTTAAAGAATAAAACATCCATTGTTATAGTTTGGGTCTAGTCATCGCCTCAAAGCCTCATGCAGTCACTGGGGCAACTTCTAGAGTTTGTGATTAATTCATGATCCAATGCTGGGATTATGGATATGTGTGCTGCTTAGATTACAGGAGTGAGTGCTATACCTGTGGATAGCCTGAAATGCAATATAAGGAAGGAGAGAGGCTTGCTGTTGCTGAAGCACCTACTCCTCCCTCTCCTCCTTGCTGTTTTCTGCTGCCATGAAGTTCTGCCCTCGTCCATGTGCAACTCTGGCTTTCAGCTAGCTGAGTATGGACTGAAACCTCACAAACTCTGAACTTTTCCCTCCTTAATTCTGGGTGTCAGGGATTTTTGTCCCGGTAATGAGAGAAAAGTAACCGAGGCACCCATGAAAAAGTTCAAACAAAAAAGTGAAAGACTTACATTGAAATGATGGCAGTACTAAAAGTACTTCTGTGTTCATGCCCTAAAAAGCATTAAGATGTTAATACTACTCAAAGCAATCTATGGATCCACTACAAAGCTCTACTAAGATTCCTTTCTTGTGAAAATGAAGAAGGAGATCATCAAATTAATGTGGAATCCAAAAGGTCTTGAGTAAGTAAAATAATGGTTAAAAAGAAAGGTGGAGGACTCGCAACTTTCCATTTTAAAGCTACACTGATCTAAGCAGTATGCTACTGGAAAAAGGGTAGTCATGCAAGTAAATGGCATAGAATTGGTTATGGCCAGTTTGCTTACTTTTCTCTCTCTCTCTCTCTCTCTCTCTCTCTCTCTCTCTCTCTCTCTCTCTCTCTCTCTCTCTCTCTTTCCTTCCTTCCTTCCTTCCTTCCTTCTTGTTTCAGGAATGGAACTAAGGACCTTGCACTTGCCAGGCAGTACCTTATGTCACTGAGCTACATCCTCAGCCTCAGGCCAATTAATTTAATTTTTGACAGGAGTGCTGAGTCCATTTAATAGGGAAAGAATAGTTTCTTCCACAAATGTGGTAGAACAACTGGATAGGCATATACAAAAGAGTGAAGGTTAGACCCTTTGTAATGCTGTGATAAAGTAAGAAATAGATATAGATATAGATGATGTAGATATACATGAGAGAGAGAGAGAGAGAGAGAGAGAGAGAGAGAGAGAGAGAGAGAGAGAGAGAGAGAGAGAGATATTGGGTTGCTCTAGTTTCCTGGCTGGCATGCAGCTTGTCAAACATTCTAATCTCCCAAGTGATGTCTGTCATTTTGTTCATTAATGAGACAACTTTTATTTGGGAGCTAGAAATGAGGGCTAGTTGCCAAGGAAAACAGCCGAAAAATCAGAGAAAGCAAATTTCCCCCACCTTCTGACCTAAGGACCTAAAAGTTGAGCTGATCTCCAGCAGCCAGTAATTTAATCAATAATACCTTCATAAAGAAGTTTTCCACAATAAAAATCCAAAAGGACAGGTTTGGAATGCTTTCCAGATGGCTGAATACTTGGAAGTGCATGGAAGATGAATCACCCAGAAAATTCATAGAAGCTCTTCTCCCCTTCCATCATACTTTGCCTTATGCATTTGTACTGTTTGGCCATTCCTGAGTTACATCATTTTAAAAACCTGTAAATAAATGCTAAAGTATTTCATGGAAGTCCATCAGCCATTTTAGCATATGACTGTGGCAACTGTTACTTGGGGGCCTACAATTTGTGATCGGAATCTGTAGTGGATTTCCAACTGGTGATCAACATATTACACCCAGCCGAACTAAACTAGCGATGTGCTGAGTGCTGAAGACCCATCTGAGAATTGTTGCCAGCCACATAAAGGCAGAACAGGAGAAGCTGCCAAAATGCTGTTAAGGATGCTGTTTGGAAAAGCTGTTGGAAGCTGCTGGTTCTCTTGATCTGTCCTGCTGGAGGACCTAGTCATGCTGGCTTTCCCGATGGACTTTGGAGGAGCACTCATCCTCATCTTGAGCATCACTTCCTGGAGCAGAAGACAGTGCACTGCTCAGCCTTATGGAGAAGCTAGCTTCCATCACTGTCCTTTGGGCCTTTCGAGCACAGATCCATGAAGCAGTTCTGCATGAGACAGTTGTGGGCACTAGGCCTCTAGATGAACTTGTGGGAGAAATTGTCATGAGCTCTAGGCCTTCAGCTGGATTCTTTAGTGTTTCGTGTGTGGATAGATTTCTTGCATTTGTTGTATGTGATTCATTATAAAATAATATTATAAAAATGTGCCCTTGTATTGTTTCCCTTGTCAAAAAAAAAAAAAAAAAAAAAAAAAAAACCAAACCACCAGGGAGATAGCTCAGTGGAATAAGCGCTTCCCTGGCAAGTGCAAGGAACTGAGTCCAATCCCCGGTTCCAGAAAAAAGAAAAAAAAAACACCAGTGACCCAAACCACAACAGCATCTTAAGTGGGGAGCAGTTTCATGAGCCTGAGTTCCTAACCTATAGAGTGTAAATGAACTACAATTAGTGTCAGAATTGAATAATAGGACATCCTCAATGGTGTTTGAAAAAAACTGGAAAATTACTGGGTAGGAACAAAACAAATATCTGGTATCTTAAGGGGAAAAACTGAGCATTCAGAATCAGACCATAGGGGCAAGGAGATAGCTCAGTGGCATAAGCACTTGCCTGGCAAGCATAATGTTCTAGGTTTAGTCCCTGGTACCAAAAAACCTCCCAAAAATGGAGAATGAGAGCATAGAAGGCAAAACATCTTACTGGTGTTTATTCTTCTTCCCACTATGTACAGAAAAACTAGATCACACTGTATGAACAAGCTGAGTATAAGAGCTGAAAGTACAGTCCTACTAAAAGAAGGAAAATTTCACAATCTTGAACTGAGTAATGAATTCTTAACTATGACATCAATAGAATGACCAACAAGAGATAAATTAGATATGATTAAACTAAAACATCTACATCAAAGGACATTATCAAGTGAAGAGACAACATACAAAATGCAAATTTATTTACAAATTATATATATACAATAAGAGTGTAGGTTACAGAATATACTATACAGAGAACTTCTACAGGCACAGTAGATGACAGTATTTTTAAAAAGAGACAGACATTTCTTCAAAGAAGATATATAGATGGCCAACAAGCACATATGATCAGTTGTTATGGAAGTGCAAATCAGAACTACAGTGTGACAGCACGTTACATAAATTAAGATAGTAATAATAAAACATAAGAAAAAGAGGTTTGTAAGAGGAACCCCTGTGTATTATTAGTGAGATTATAAAATGGTTTCACCCTTGTGGGAAACAAACATGTTGACAATTTATCAAACAGTTTATTGCAGAATTGTAATGTTACCATAGGCAGCCACATTAGGTAAAAATACTATAGGAAGTCAGACAGGGCGAGGCCCTTGAGACTCAGTACAAAAGATGAGAACATTCCACCTGTGGTTGGAAGCTCATCTGTTGGAGACCAAACCTCAAGATAAAAACATAAGGCCTGCAACCATGCTTCTCCAAAGAGTAAGTGGCAACACTTCGTTTAATTAAGTCTAGATTGACATCAGTTATGTTTGTTTTTTGTTTTGGTTTTTTTGGCAAACAGGGATTTTGGCAAACAGGGATTGAACTCAGGCCCTTGCACTTGGCAGGGAAGCACTTATTCTACTGAGCCATCTCCCCAGCCCCAACATCAGTTATGTTAGTGGTGACCAATACCCTCAGACTCATCCTGCCTAGAAGTTCTTTGTTCCTTCCACGTATCCTTGCTACATGACTTGCTTCCCCATTGGGCCCATATTACCTAAACAGATGTGATTATAATCTCATTAGCTGATCATAGAGTTTAACCCACATTGGACCCCAGTGATTGTACTCTGTAAAACCTCTGCTAAAGAGCAGGGTCCTTGGGAACTAGCTGTGGACTTGTCCTGCTGCTCATCTGCTGTATCTCTCCCCTTCCGTAAGTATTTCCTACTTTTTGTTTTGTTTTTTTGAAATTATTTTTTATTGGTGCATTTTAGATACACATCTGACCACATTCATCGTAGAGAATTTGTACCTGTACACAAAGATAACTTCTCCCCATTTCCCTATGCTCCTTTTAGTCCCACCTCCTTTCCCCATTTGGAAAGCTTGTTTCCATGTTTTCCTGATTTTCTTATTTTTCACTTTCTACCTACTTTCTCCTTTGTACTCTCCCTTATTTCCTTCCTCTATTGAACATTTTCCTTTTGTTTCACAACACCTATTATATATAATTTTTGTCCTTATTCTTTTTTAAAGCACAGGGCTTTTTCTTTTTGTGGTACTGATTATAGACCCTTTCTACATTCTTATAAACCTTTCCCACACTTCTAAAAACACTTTTAGTGTTCTTAACCATTTTCTAAACTTGTAAGCTTATATAATTTTAACTATATATATATACTTATATATATATAGTTATATATGTGTGTGTATATATATATATACACACACTGTACAGTACTGCAAAATCCTTTGAGATAGTGAAAAATCAGCAATAGTTTACATTAATATTTTTTGAAAACCCATAAAACAGTGAGTCTGCAAAAGTCAAACCATGACATAGCGAAGGACTACTGTATTTATTTTTCCCTTCTTTCTTTCATTTCCCCTTTTCCATATCCCAGTTATTCCTTCTCTTGGAAGTTTCTTTACCTTTCACACATTTCCTTCCCACCAATAGTGGAGAAGAGTTTCTTTTTCCCAGCAGCCTTTCCAGCATTGGTTATTGGTTGACTTCTTGATGACAGCCATTCTTTCTGGGATGGAATCTCAGCATTATTTTAATTTTAACTTTTCAAATAACCAATGAGGTTGAACTTTTATATATATATATATTTGCTGTTTGTATTTCTTTATCTGGCTGAGGAGATGGCTCATTGGAATAAGTGCTTCCCTGGCAAGTGCAAGGGCCTAAGTTCAATCCCTGGTTCCACCAAAAAAAAAAAAAAAAAGAAAAAAAAAGATAAAAATAAAAGACAGGTACTCTATTGTATCTTTTAGATTTTATTTATTCTTTTGGGTTCATACATTAGAGAGATAGTACAATGTTTCCACATGGGTCTGATTTATTTCACTTGTGCATATGATCTCTAGTTTCATCCATTTACCTATAAAAGCCATGAATTCACCTTTTTTATAGCTGAGTAATACTCCAATGTATAAAATTGGCACATCTGTTTTACCCATTCCTTAGTTGATGGGAATTTGGGGTGTTTCAAAAATATAGCTAAGACAAATTGTACTGCTATAAAGATGAGTATACATATATCACTGTGGTATGATGTTTTCATTTCTTCTGGAAAGGTACCTAGGAAAGGAATAGCTGGGCTCAATGAGACCTCCAATCGTAACTTTTTGAGGAATCTCCAAACTTATTTCCACAGTGGTTGCACCAGTCTGCACTGCCTCCAACACTGGAGAAGGGCTCCTTTTTCTGAACAACCCCTCCAGCATTTGTTATTTGTTGACTTCTTGATGACAGCCATTCTTTCTGGGGAGAGATGGAATCCCAGTGTTGTTTTAATTTGCATTTCTTGAATGACCAATGATATTGAACATTTTTTCATATATTTATTTGCTGTTTGTATTTCATCCGAGAAGTGTGCACTTGCTTCAGATGCCCATTGTTTTATTGGGTCTTTGAATTTTAGGGGGCCTGATTTTTAAAAATTCTTTAATTCTTTGTATATTCTACATAGGAGTCCTTTGTCTGCTTACTTAAAAATTCAATTTCTCAAAGGAGAGAAAAATGGGTGGTAAGTCATACAGATGTGTTCAATTTATTTCACTTAATGGTTAAGACTCGAGGTGCATCCATTTTCCTAAGAATGTCGCAAGGTTGTCCTTCTTTGTGATAGGGTAGTACTTCATTATATAAAAAACACATCCTCTTTATCTGTTCACCAGTTGATGGACACTTGGGCTGCCTCCCCCACATAGTGGGTTGTCTCTTCACTCTGTTGGTGGTTTCTCTTCTTGCACAAAAGCATTCTCATAAGTTTTTGAAAAATCAAAAGCTCAGTTGTTGATTATTTGTAACACTTGTGCTATTGGGTCTTATTCATAAATTCATTGCCTGCACCAATATCTTCAAGAGTTTTACCTATTCTATCTTCCAGCAGATTCAATGTTTCGGTATTAACATGTAGGTCTCTGATTCATTTTTAATTTAGAATAGTGCATGGGGAGATATACGGGTCCAATTTTAATCTTCTGCATGTGCAGAGATAGATTATGAAGCACTATTAATATTTTTAATTCAATTTTATTTTATTTTGAAGAGTAAAAACAGAAACAAAACCAAATAGAAGAAAACACCAAGACATGGTAACATACAACAACACATATGCTACAAATTTTCAAAGCAGGAATAGCTAATTAACAATGATTGTTATATTATCTATTTTTATCATTAAATCTGTGGTTAGATTAACAGATTTAGTTATGCAAGATTGGGCAAATAATTGAGTATTAATGCTTGCTTTCAAGAAATCTTTTTTACCTTGTATTTTTAAAAATTTATTTTAAAGAGAGGATAATAACTGATAAGATATTAGAAACAGTACAGGTTTAGAAGACCAAGATGAGAGGCATTCCACCCTGGGTGCTGTATTACACACTGCTGTTCTTGTAGTTGCTCAGATCACAGATATCAGCATGCAGAGTTAGTCAAGGTGAAAATTCTAAACATTAAGTGCTGTTTTCAAAAACTTATGGAAATTATGAGTACAATCATCTCAGCTATCCTGTATATATACATGCATGTTTCCCCCCTTCCTTTTTTCCTATCTTTTCTCCTTTCTCTCATCACAATCTCTCATTGTGTAATCCTTAAATTCAGTCTTTGTCCGATTACATCTATTATAACTTTCAGGTTTTATTTATTATTTCATGTTATTACACTAGGGAGACAATACAATATTTACACATGTGGGTCTGATTTATTTCAGTTATGAGTATAGCCTCTATTTGTTTTTTTATTTTATTTGTATTTTTATTTTATTGAAGTGCAAATATCAATGAGACAGTTTTAAGATACCTTGACAAGATGGATTTGATAAATTAAGACATTGCAAACTACTTTCATAATGTTTTGGTATCATAGAAGGTGCATACATGATATTATACTTACACACATTATTATAGCAGATGTCTCTTATCAGTAAATTAAGAGAGTGTAGCTGTTTATGTATCTTATTTTTTATACCTGAATTATATAAAAGATTCAATAACAAATACTTTCTACCTTGTTATTTTCCTAGTGGTTGTCCATAGTACTAGAAGCCGAAATAATATCCTGTCCGAACACCATTAGTGCAAATCTTGCCTCTCATAGAATTATGCAGAAGCACGGCATTATCTATCCCAACTGTACTGTCCATACACACACATCATGATTCTTCCTTTCTATACCCCTTCCTTTGTCTATACCTGTCAAAGATGGACACTCCATTGTCATTCAACTAATTTAGGTTCCTGAACTCAAAAACACAATCCAACACTGTCCAGCATTCCACAACAATAGTGAATTACCTGAAGAAGTTGTTGACCATAGCCATTTACAGCTCAACTTATTATTATGGTCCCGCAGTGTATACCTCATTTTTATACTTCTCTGCTGGATGGTTAAGACCTAGATAGAGCAAGACCTATATACCAACACAAGTACTTTATGTTCCTTATGAGGTCAGTAAAGTCCCCTCAGGGTTTATCTTGTAGTCCTGTACCTTATTCTGTAGATTCTTTGTCTGTGTCAGCCATGTGGATGAGTCATGGCCAATGCTTGACCAGTTTGCTCTCTGTCAGAACCTGAGAGAAAGTTTTCTCTCCATGTGACTCTCCCCAGGCACACTATAGAACTTTGATCTCTTTCCTCTGTGGCTCCATAATCTCCTTGTTCAGAAAATTTGGAGCTCAACTGAGTTTCATGATGTTGCAATACAGGTTCTCCTATGTCCTGAGTCTTCGCTGACCTTGAAAGGCTAGAGCCAAAATGTTGGCTGGCCTTATGGCTCTTCTGTTTCTCCAATTTTGATCTGTGAACTTTAGGTTGCTAACCATCCAGGTGAAAAGATGATTACTACCCTGCAGCATATGCCATTCATTTTGCCTTATCTGACTCAGTTGTTTTTAGTTGTTGTACATTTCCATTTGTATTTCTTCATTTCACTTCTTATACTAGGGACACTATATGATATTTACACATGTGTGTCTGGTTTATTTCACTTATGAGTATATGCTCAAGTGGCATCCACTTCAATATAAATGCTTC
>PVKA01014582.1:13657-52149 GCA_004027165.1 Ctenomys sociabilis
TTGCCGGGCGTGGTGGCGCAGGCCTGTAATCCCAGCACTCGGGAGGCTGAGACAGGAGGATTGTTGTGAGTTCGAGACCAGCCTGAGCTACAAAGTGAGCTCAAGGTCAGCCTGAGCTGCACAGTGAGACCCTGTCTCAAAAAAGACAAAAAAAAAAAAAAAAAAAGAAATACCACATCTTTTTCAACCATTCCTCATGTGATGGAAATCTTGGTTGTTTCCAAGATTTGGCTATCAGAAATTGTGCTGCTATAAACATAGCTACACATATATCACTATGATACAATGTTTTCAGTTCCTCTGGGAAAATTCCCAGTAGGGGGATAGCAGGCTTGAATGGGATGTCTAGTCGTACTCTTTTGAGGACTCTCCACACTGACCTCCACAATGGTTGTACAGTCTGCATTCCCACCAGCACTGGAGAAGTGTTCCCTTTTCCCCACAACCTCTCCAACATTTGTTGTTGGTTGATTTCCTTATGATAGCCAATCTTTCTGGAGTGAGATGGTATCTCAGTGTTGTTTTTATTTGCATTTCACAGAGGGCTAGCAATGTGGAGCATTTTTTCATATATTTATTCACTTCTTTAATTTTGTCCTCTGAGAATTGTATATTCATGTTAGATGGCCATTTCTGAATTGGCTTTAAATTTGAGGGCCCTGTTATATCTTAGTTCTTTATATATTCTAGACAGCAGACCTTTGTCTGATTGCTTATTAGTTAGGATTTTTTCAAAATTTGTGGGTGGTCTTTTCACTCTGTTGACAATTTCTTTTGACGTGCAGAAGCTCCTCAAGAAGAGTTGATCCCAGTTGTTGATTCTTTCAAGTGCTTCCCGTGCGAATATATGTTTGTTCATGAATTCTTTACCTACCCCTATGTCTTCAAGAAGACATAGCCTCTATTTGATTCCACTTACGTATAAAGCCCTCGAGTTTGTCCTTTTACTCCATTGTATAAAATATACTGCATCGTTTTTGTCCATTTCTCAAGTGATAAGCATTTTGGTTGTTACCAAGATTTGACTATGACAAACTGTACTGCTATAAACATGGGTGCACACATATCACTATGGTATGATAGTTTTCAGTCTTTTTGAAAAATATCCAGAAGGGAAATAGCTGGATTAAATGCAGTTTCCAGTCCTACTTTTTTGAGGATTCACCATACCGTGTATTAATGAGCCTATCTTTCTTTCAGTGAATGTGTTTGGCGCTTTTGTCAAAGACAAGGTGGCTGAGTACATCTAGAGTCGTTTCTGTGTCTTCTAACCTGTCCCATTGATCCTCAAGTCTGGTTGTTTTGTTTTGCCAGTAGCATGCTGTTTTTATCACAGTAGCTTTATTTATTTATTTATTTTTTATATAGTCTCCCTGTGCATTTCAGACTAGTTGATCCTCTTGTCTCAGCCTCCCCATTGCTGGGATTATAGGCATGCACAAGCACACCTGGTTTCGAGGCTGGCATGACATGCCTGGAATCTGGGGCCAGCACAGCACACAGTACCAGGGGTCACAGTATAATTTCAAGTGGGGGATTGTGATGCTCCCTGCCTTACCTTTGTTGTCCAGAATTGCCTGTGCTGTTCTAGGTCTCTTCTGGTTTCAAATGAATTTCAGGATGGTTTTATCTATTTCTGTGAGATATGCTGATGGAATTTTTATTGGAATTGCATTAAATATGTATAACAGTTTTTGAAGTAGGCCCTTTTCATAATATTGGCTCTTCCTACCCAAGAGCAAGGGATATCTTTCCATTTTCTTCCTTTCTTTTTTTTTTCTTTTTTTTTTTTTTTTGTTGGAACTGGGGATTGAACTCAGGCCCTTGCACTTGCCAGGTCTTTCCATTTTCTGAAATCCTCTTCAATTTGTTTTTCTCAGAGTACTTAGTTTTCAATTCAGAGGTCCTTTACATCCTTCATTAGATTTGTCCCTAAGTAGTTCATCTTTTTGGATGCTATTTTGAAAGATTTCCCTAATTTCACTCTCAGTGAATGTTTTGTTCATGTACAGAAAGGCTATTGATTTTTTAGTGTTAACAGCGAAGCCACCCTTTTCTGGGGATGGTGGAGCTTATGTAGCATCACCGTTACACTGCGGAGAGAACTGTTGGTATTGGTGAAGTTGAAGTTAGGACTGGAGGCACTTTGCTGTCGTCAATCAGGTTGAGGGTTTAAAAATGCAGAGCAATGGGATCTTTAACTTGGAGAAGGAACCATACTCCAAGGAAGCATCATCAGCATCACCAGCAGCAGCAGCAGCAGCAGCAGTAGCCACCAATACCTGCAAATGGACAACAGGCCAGTAGCCAAAATGAAGGTTTGACTATTGACCTGAAGAATTTATTCAATGTAGCCACCTCTCTGTGAGCAGTCTTCCCCCTATTAGCACTGAGGAGCAAATGAGGAAACTATTTGAGAAGTATAGGAAAGCAGGAGAAGTTTTCATTCATAAGGATAAAAGTTTTGGCTTTGTCCACTTGGAAACACAAACTCTTGCAGAGATTGCCTAAATGGAGCTGGATAATATGCTTCTCCATGGAAAGCAACTGTGCGTGTGCTTTGCCTGCCATAGTGCATCCCTTACAGTCCAAAACCTTCCTCAGTACTTCTCCAACAAACTACTGGAAGAAGCCCTTTCTGTGTTTGGCCAGGTGTAAAGGGCTGTAGTCATTGTGGATGATCAAGGAAGACCCTCAGGAAAAAGCATTGTTGAGTCCTCCAGCTGCACAGAAAGCTCTGTAAAGATGCAGTGGAGGGTCTTTTCTATTAACCACATTTCCTTAGCCTGTGACTGGGGAGCCTATGGGCCAGTTAGATGATGAAGAACTTTCAGAAAAGCTTGTTATAAAGAACCAGCAATTTCACAAGGAGCGAGAGCAGCCACCTCGATTTGCACAGCCTGGCTCCTTTGAATATGAATATGCCATGAGCTGGAAGACTCTTATTGAGATGGAGAAGCAGCAGCAGGATCAAGTGGACTGCAGCATCAAGGAAGCCCGTGAGAAGCTGGAGATGGAGCTGGAGGCTGCTCACCATGAGCGCCAGGCTATGCTGATGAAGTGGGATTTGATGAGATGCCAAGCAGAACTTCTGAGAATGGAAGAGCTACAAAACCAAGAGATCCAAAAAAATGAAAGCAACTAGAGTTCAGGCAGGAGGAGAAGTGTCGGTGCCATGAAGAAGAAATGCTGTGGCAACAAGAAGACATGATGCAACAACAGCGAAGATTTAAGGGAACCTTCCCTGATGAGGGGGAACAAGAGATACGGATGAGCCACATGGCTATGGGAGGTGCCACGGGCATGAACAACAGAGGCGCCATGCCCCCTGCGTTGGAGCCAGCTGGTACCCCAGCTCCTCCAGGACCTGCCACTATGATGCCCAATGGAATCTTGGGATTGATGCCACCAAGTGAATACTTTGGTCAGGCTGCTGTAATGGAAGGAACTGGGGCAACTTGTGGAACCCCTCCCGCTTTTAGTCACGCAACTCTTGGAGCTGAATTTGCTCCAAACAAAAGTCACTGATACTAATAAAGTTGCAGTGTCCAGTTTCCTGAAATCCTTAAAACAAGGAACCCATATGGACTAAGGAGAAATCTACCTTAAAAAAGTGTTAGGGATTCCTCCCAATAGTTAGGTCTTCCCTGCCTGTCCAACTGTAAGGCGATATTCTGGGATGTCCTTACCCAGGGCATTGGAGGGGTGATATTGAATAAAATCATTCTATGGTTTGTTTAATCAGTTCAGTGCGACACATTCCTGAAAACCGAAACATGAATTGTTGAAGGCTTGGGGGAACTATGACAAAACTATTCCTTAGTCCCATTGATCTTGAGCATTCCATTATTTTTTGTTGTTTTTCATCGTATTTTATTTACTTTTTACACCCCTCATGCCCAGAGACACTGCCACATACACCACAAAAACCAAACATCTCCCAATGACCTTAACCCCATTGCTCCATTTGCTCCTAGGTGAGAATTCAGGCAAATGTCCTCAGAGGCCACAGACAACGTATGTATGGTACTGTTATATCCCATATATTACCCTTTCATGCACAAAAGACATTTTCTATCAGACATTTTTATTTTAGTATGTCTTTTAAAAATATCTTGTGTTAACTTGCCTCTATCTTTTCCTTGGGTAAGGACATCCCAGAAATGATATTTTTGTGTTTATGATGTTGCTGTTCTCAGCTTTTCTTGATAGACCTAGTACAACCTTGGGAATAGGGTTACTGTATGCTGAAGGTCTGACAGTAGCCTTAATCATGCCTATCTTAGGTAGTTATGCTGTGCATTTTTCATTGGTATACCATGTTTAATTTATCCCTGATACCTTAAATTTAGAGTTATTCTGAGAAATGGAGCAGTATTATAGCATAAACTTATTAAGTACATTTTTAGGTCTTTTTTTAAAAAATTGAAGCCAGCTATACTACTGAATTTGCTTATTAAATCTAGCAGTTTTTTAGTGGTAATTTAACTTATTACTTTTCTATTGATAGGCTTTTATTTCTTTTTCTTGTCAAATTGCTCTGGCTAAAGTTTCTAGAACCATGTTGAACAAGAGTTGAGCCAATAGACATCCTTATCTTGTTCCTGTCTTTGGAGTGAAAGCTTTCAGTTTTTCTCAGTTTAGTATGATGTTGGCTATTGGCTTGTCATACTTTGAGATAAAGACTATCTGTTCCAATTGTCTGTATTTTTTTCTATCTTGAATAGGTGTTGGACAAAAGCTTTTTCTGCATCTATTGAGATGATTACGTGTATGTGGTGTATTACATTTATTGATTTGCATACGTTGAACCATCTCTGAATCTCCTAGGATGAATCCTACTTGGTCATGGTATATAATCTTCTTGATGATTTGCTGCTTTCTGTTTCGGGACTTTTGCACCTATATTCATTAGAGAAATTGGCCTGTAGTTCTCTTTCTTTGTTGAATCATTCTTTTGGTATCAGGGTAATGCTTGCTTCCAGGAATGAATTTGGAAGTATTGTTTCCCTTTCCATTTCATTAAGGAGTTAGAGAAGTAGTGGTATTGGGTCTTCTCTAATTTTCGTGTAGAATTCAGCAGGGAACCTGGAGGTAGGACAGACACAGCATGTGGTGTCTGGGATTGTACCCCTAAGCAGGCACTTAGTCCACTGAGCTATCTTACCGGCCCTTTCTTCTTTAATTTCATCTGTGATCCATTAATTGTTCAGGTGTGTGTTATTTAATTTCTATGTGTTTATGAAGTTCTGTTGTTTCTTTGGTCATTGATTTCCAATATCATTGCACTATGGTCTGATAATATGCATGTGATAATTTCAGTTCCTTTGCATTTACTTAAGCATGCTCTGTGAGTTAGCATGTGGTCTATTTTGGAGAATACATTGTACAACTGAGAAGAATGTGTATTCAATGTTGTAGGGTGGAACATTCTGTAGACATCTACTAAGTCCATTCATTCAAAAATTTGAATCAGTTGTAATATTTCATTTTTTTTATCTAGTTCTTCTGTCCTTTTGTGACAGCAGGGTATTGATATCCCCCAATATAACTGTAATATTGCTTATTTAATTTTTCATGTCCATTAACAATTGTTTTATAGTGGCCAGGGAGATGGCTCAGAGGAATAGGTGCTTCCCTGGCAAGCAGAAAGGCCTGAGTTCAATTCCTGGTTCTGAAAAAAAAAATTGTTTCATAAAATGGGGTGCACTGCTATTTATTGCTTACATATGATTCTTACCTCTTCCTCTTGGATTGTTCCCTTTAGAAGAATGTAGTGACCTTCTTTATATCTATTACTACTTAGTCTTGGCTTGAAATTCATTTTGTCTGCAAATAGAATAGTTATTCCTGCCTTTTTCTGGGTTCTTATTAATAGAGAAATGTTTTCTATCCTTTAACTTTCGGTTTATAGATTTCTTTTCTAATTAAATGTGTTCCTTATATACACCATATTGGGGCCGGGGAGATGGCTCAGTGGAATAAGCATTTCCCTGGCAAGCACAAGGGCCTGAGTTCAATCCCCAGTTCCACCAAAAAAAAAAAAAAAAAAAAAAAAAAAAAAAATTTGTGGTTTATATACACCATATTGTTAGAAATTGCTTCTTGATCCATTTTCCAGTCTGTATCTTTTAAATATTTCTTACTCTTAACTTCTATTGTTCATTAGAATTCATTCTTTGAGTGTGCGGAACACAAACTCTCTGGCACATAGCAGGTTGGGAATTATATTACTCTACATCATTTGGTGGTACTTGTTGCAAGAAAAATTAAATCAATGATAACTAGGAATTCAGAAGGAAAAGGAAATTTTGTGAGTAATTTCAAAGTCTGGGGTGTTGATTAGAGAGACCTCATCTATAAGGTAGCAAATGAACAAAAAAGAATGAGAAGGCTATGGTACGGTGGGTATCTTATGGTGAGATGTAGCAAAGTTGTTTTTGGCACATTCACAGAATTTTCATTTTGATGCTAACTCATATGATTTAGTTCAATTCACTGGCAGAGAACAGAATGACTATAGCTTTACTTAACAAAATAGCTACAGTTAGGTGTGGCTTTCTGCTTCAATATCATTTCCATATCAATATTACTCAGCAATTCTAATGCAGCTCTCTCACACTCTGGGGCAAGAGGATACCAAGGAAAGTCCCTCAGTCCAGAATTTTATTTTTTTTTTTTTGTAGTTGATTACTATTTTATTTAAAAATACATTAAATCAGTTTTTTTTTTTAAAGAATCCATGCTTTATCTAATTTTCCAGTTTACCGTTTAAGATTTTTTTCTCTTATTCCCCCCCATAATCCCTCTGTTTCCTTTCCTTTTTTTTTTACAAATATTTTCTTTTCTTTTTTTTTTTTTTTTTCTTTTTGAGACAGGGTCTCACTATGCAGTTCAGGCTGGCCTTAAGTTCACTTTGTAGCTCAGGCTGGTCTTGAACTCACAACAATCCTCCTGCCTCAGCCTCCCGAGTGCTGGGATTACAGGCATGCGCCACCACGCCCGGCTCAAATATTTTCTTTTTTATTAATTTGAACAATTGTTTTTAAAGAAATTTGTTTTATCTAAATTGTCAACATTTTTTTCTTTATGTTGATTATAGCATTCTCTTATCTTTTTAAAATCTGGCAGATCTTTAACAGTAATTCCACTCTTATTCTTTTTTTTTTAATTTTTATTTTATTAAAGTATAAACATCAATGAGACAGTTTTAACATACCTTGACAAGATGGATTTGATAAATTAATACATTGCAAACTGTTTTCATAGTGTTTTGGTATCATAGAAGGTGCATACAATTTTATATAGAGGTCTCTGGAAGGCAGAGACCTCTATATAAGGGGCATAGGACGTGTCAAATCACAGGTGGCTCCTTTGTTCCTGCTTCCTTTCACTGTGGCCAGCAAATTTTAACACACCTTTGTCTTTAGCAGCTCTAGCTTTCCTTGAGCCTTCATCTCACCTGACTGCCAGTTCTGTTTTGCTCAGGCATTTACCCTCTGGCCTTTTATTTTCTGGCCTCATTCCCCCCCCCCCCCCCCAGCCTCTGATTGCCTTGATGAGCAGGAGCAGGTCAGTCACTTTTCTGAGAAGAGTAGGTGCTGTCAGTGCAGCAGTCAGGGCTTACCACGTGAGGTTTGAAGTCAGGAGCAGTGGCCCCTGCAGAATGTGCTAAGACTGCATATTTACAAGTTCCACTTCCCAGATTGGAACGGCTATGGGTGAAAATATTGGAAAAATATTTTTTTGCATTAAACCTAGAAAAACTTGTTTTTATTATTGTTGTCTAAACAACACAGTATAAAATGTTTTACATAGCACTTATATTTTCTCAGGTATTGTAAGTGATCTAGTGGTCATTTAAAATATACAGGAAATATATTTTTGGTATCTGTAGGGATTCTGGAACTGGTTGCCTTTGGATAATAAGGGACCACTGTAGTTAAAACTTGCCAGGAACTGTACATTTCTCATAGAGTGGAGTCATTATGTACAAACAATAGGTGTTGTATTTATAAACAAGTTTTATATTATTCTGGTTGGCTAACAGCCTAGATGCAAACATCCCTAAACTTTAAAAATACATTTATTTTTTACCAATTGGTTTAAGTTAGCCCATTGTTAAATTTTGTGCACTAAAAAGGATTTGGGCTAATATCATGTCTTATTTCATTACAAGCCAAACTAGGGGGGCTGGGGAGATGGCTCAGTAGAATAAGCACTTCCCTGGCAAGTGCAAGGGTCTGAATTGAATCCCCCAGTTCTGAGAAAAAAGCCAGACTAGGCAGAACATGTGTTTGAAAGTTCACATATAGAAACATACACATTAACCTACATCATACATAAACTTTGTTATGAAACTTTAAGGCTTTTATTTGGAAGTTTCATGTAAATTTCCAACTTCTTAGCCCTCATTCTGTAATGTTTTAAGTGAGTTTGGCTATTTCCAAAAACCTAATCAGTTTTTTATGGGAATCCCAAAACAGCCAGAATAAATATATACAAAAATATATAATTGATTTGATCTTAGAAAGCTTAACAAAAGTTTTAGGTACTTAAAACAGTTTTGGCAAACACACACAAAACATGTAGCTACTTTTACAGCAGACTATACTCTTAGTTGCTTTGGCCATGTTGAGCTGTAATAATTTGTATTAGTTATAGGTTGTAACTATAAAACATCATCAGAACTTTGTGGGGGAAACCAATCCAAGTTCTCATATGTTAACACCAGGAAGAGTTAAAAAAGAGTGAGAAACACTTTCTTACACTGTGAGACCAATAAGTGTCTAAAAGACTGGCAAGATAGCTCAGTGGACTAAGCACCTGCTTAAGCAAATGCAGGAGCTGGGGTTTGATCCCCAACACCAGCATGCTGGTCCTGCCCCTGGGCGTGCTGAGCTGGCCACAGACTCTGGGTATGGTGGTGCACACCAACAACTTCTTCAGATAACCCACTACTATTGTGGACTGCTGGACTGTGTTAGAGTGTTTTACCGAATTTAAGCGCCTATAATAATTGAATGACAATAGAATACCCATCTCTGACAGGACTACACAAAAAAAAGGGGACACAAAAGAAGGCCCATTCTGTATTTGAATATACAGAACAGTTAGGATAAATATGTAGCTATTTTCAGGTAATTCTATGAGAAAAAAAGATTTTCATAATAGTGTTTGGACAGGATATCCTGTCTGCTTCTTGTACTATGGACAACTACTAGGAAGATAACAATGTAAAAAGTATTAATTATTGAAACTGTACTATAATTCAGCTTTAAAAAAAAGATAGGTATATAGCTACATTCTCTTAATTCAGTGAATAGAGGAATCTGCTCTAATAATGTCTGTAAATAGAATATCATGTCTGCACCTTGTACAAGAAATAACCACTAAGAAAACAATATGCAATGTATTATTGAATCTGTTCTACTAATTTGATTTGAAACTGTCTCATTGCTATTTGTTCCTCAACAATATTGTGGAAAAAAGGGAAAGCTAAAAACGGGATTACTACAAGTCTGAGCTATGTAATAAGACCCTGTACCAAACACATTTTTTTTAAAAAAAGTGTTTAGGGCCAGTAAGATAGCTCAATAGAATAAGTGCTTGCCTGGCAATCATAAGGTCCTGAGTTCAACCCCCAGAACCACAAAAAAAAAAAAAAAGTGTTTAAAGAAGGCTGGTGTTTATCCTAATTTTGGACCAGAGTTAGTATAGTAAATTGTTCCTCAAATGGCTATTTCTCTTCATTAGAGTTATGACAGTAAAGTGCTTTGTGACAGTAAAGTTATAGCTGTTTCAGTCTGAAAAGTATTATAGTAAACTTTTTCAAACAGAAGCAGATAGCCCGAGGTTGCTGAGTTTTGTTTTTTTTTCCCCTGAGAGGTTCTGAGAAGAGGGTAGCCACTTTGTATTTCTGGTCACTCTCTCCATCTCGTGCTTTCTGCCCACAACAGCAAGAGTGGATCCCCGCGATGTGGGCAAGTTGAGCTTAGTGTTGGTGCCAGTGCACCTGCTGGGAAGTGTGCTGAGGCCTAATGGATAGGTGACTTTGAATTGAATGAATTTTGAGGGCCCTCAGGAGTGACGGGAATCCCTCATAAAAATATTCTTTAGCTCGCCCTTCTGGAGAAAGGCTCTTGTTTAAAGCAGCAGCAGAGATTTTCTTTTCCTTTTTCTCTGAGCTGGAAGGTAGTGGCTATGGAAGTTCCAAAGTGAATTTCCTGGACCATGAAAGTATTTCACTTCTCCATCAAACTTGAGAGTTTTGCAGGGTATAGTAGGAATTTGTTTTTCATAGAGGACTTGAAGTACTCTGCTCCATGTTGTCCCTGCCTTCATGGTTTGTGTAGAGAAGTCGGCTGTAATTTTGATGGGTTTTCCTTTGAATGTGATCTGCTTCTTTTCTCTAGCAGCTTTCAGTATATTATTCTTGTGTTGCATTTCTGGGATCTTGACTATTATATATCTTGGTGTGTTTTTACTTGGGTTGAAGTTATTTGGTGTTCTGAATGCTTTGATACCTGAATGTTGAATTATTTCCTCATATTTGGGGAGTTTTCTGCTATTACTTCTGCCCATATTCTTTTTATATCATTTGTATTGACTCCATTCTCATTGATGCCTATTAGTCTCACATTGTTCATCTCTGCATTGTCTGACAGGTGATGAATTATTTTTTTCCTGCATCCTAGTTGTCTTTTAGAGATCTTTTCTTAGCTTTTCATTAGCTGCACCGGTGTCTTTACGTTCTGACACTGTCTTCACTTTCACTCAAATGGTTTTGTAGGCTTGTGACTGAGATTTTAAATTCTTCTATATCTCTTTGACCCTGCTTCATGTGATCTATTTCTTTCCTGTATTGCTCATTCAAGGAATTCATCATATTTCTAATCTCCTCTATATTTTTTATCAATGTCTTCTTTAGAGGTAGCTATTAATTCTTTTACTGCAGTTTTTTTTTTTTTTTTTTTTACAAATTGGGTTTCCTCCATATATTTCCGTATTTGATTCTTTACTTCAGATACTATTATTTCAGAGATTTCTCTTTTATTTCAGAAATTATTCTGCTCTGAGTTCCTCTTTATCTGAATTTCATGTTGTCTGAGAAAATTAGGGTAGGGACTCAAACACCAGGAACATTGGAGATGGGGTTGGGAGCCTGAAATCTGTGCTAGGCCGCGACCTGCTTCTGGCTCAAATTTATCAAAGCAAATCTGAAGAAGTAGGTCTGTCATACTAGTGGAGAGAGAAAAGCCCAAACCTGCAGCTTGAAACTTAGTGGAAACTTGTAAGAGGACTTTCAGGGAGTTGATCTTAGGTCACCCTGGAAAAAGGGGTACCTGAAGAATACTGAATGCGTTTACCTGACCTTGTGGAGGTGGGGATGATAGGTAAGTGGAGATTTCTGTGCTGATTTCTCAAATGGCTTGGACTCAGCTTCCACTGAGGGTCATTGAGCACCAGCCACAGTAGCCTAGGAGAGGGCCTGCGTGTGCTTACTAAATGAGGGGGCAAGAGGGCACCAAGGAAGAGCCAGAATCCAGGAGTTCATATACAGCTCTGAGGCAGGCAAACGGACAGAGTGCAAGAATTGCCTGCTTTCCCGCTGACACAGATTTTAATAGTCCTTCATCTTCTGTGGCTCTATCTTCTCTTGGGTGCTCTCACGTTGCTCTTAATTAATTAATTTAATTTTGCTCAGTCCTCTGCCCTTTGTCCTTTTATTTTTTTGGTCTCAGTAGGTGTATATCCAAAAGAATTAAAACAGATACTAAAACAAATACTTGTACTCATAAGTGCATGGCAGAACAATTCAACTCAGCCAAATGAGTAAAACAGCCTGAATGTTTATCAGTTGACAAGTGGATAAACAAAATGTGGTATATGTGTGTTATATATATATTACTTTATTCCATACAAAAGAATTAAGTACAGATACATGTTGCAATGTGGATAAACCTCTAAAATATGCTACATGAAAAAAGCTAGACACAAAAAGTCACATAGTGAATAAGTTCATTTACAAGAAGTATCTAGAATATGCAAATCCATACAGAAAGAAAGCACAGTGTTTTACAGGGGACTGAGAAAAGGGTTCAGGCAGTAATTGCTTAGCCATTCTGGAAGGGTCCTTGGAAGTGACAACATGTTTGTTGAGGAATTAGTAATAACTGTATAACATCACAAATGTATAAAATGCTACTGTATAAGGGCCTGAAAATTATTAGTTTTAAATTCTGTAAATTTCACTTCAATTAAGATAGAAAAAAATGTTTGGTCTACTGACACAAAATTTCCGTCAGTCATCTATTTTTAGAACTCTCTATACTATATTTATATCCTATCAAACATGTACTAATATTTATATCATTTAGAAATATTACTTCATTGTATATTCTAACATCCTGCCACAACAGCTCTCAAATTTTATCTAAGACTAGATTCTTCCCTGTTTAAGACACAGTATTTTACTTCCTTAGAAAATTAAATGAAACATTTACTGCCAATGCAGATAGCTGAGGACTTCAAATTATTTCACTTATATCTGTACTCATCAGTCAAGTATTATACTCATTATACTCTAAGTTCTGGCTGTCTATAAGCTTTCTGAAAACAGATTAACAAGGAGAATGCTGGATTCTATACTGAGCATTGTGGAATGTGTTTTTAATGTCATACTGGGTCTTAAAGATAATTATAAATAATATCAGACCAGTTATAATGAAATATTTAATGAATGGTATATGTTGAAACTGCTATATAAAATTTAGACAGGAATGAATTTAATGAACTGCTCCCATCCATGTAATTTTAGTTCCCAGACCTAGAAAGCAATTGAGTGGTCATACAATTGCAATAGTTATGCAAAGCACTTAGAACATACAATACTAGCTACATTATAAGCTCTCAATAAAACTGGCTAATTTTGCAACATATCTAAAATTGTATTATACAATGTTTTTGTGAAAACATAGTAACAGTTGGAATTACACTTAAACTATTATGTAGTCTATCACAATTATTTAAATCCAAAGTTGACATAAGTAAGACTTTGTATAAGGCATTGAAAGCTTAACAAGTCATTCCTTATCCAGGCATGATGGCACACACTGGCAATCCCAGAACTCTGGGAAGTTGAGGCAGGAGAATATGAAGTTCAGGCCCAACTTGGGCAATTTAGTGATTTAGTGAGATCCTATCTCAAAGTAAAAAGTATAAAATGGATAGATATATAGCTCAGTGTGAAGGCCCTGAGTTCAGTCCCCAGAATGGGGAAAGAAAGGAATTAATCTTGCTTTATAAAATGTTCTATTGCAACTTTTGTAAACAACAGTAGAAAAAATGTCTAGGACTTTATCCTGTTCTTGTGTCCCCCTTAGATAGGTATAAAAATACTTTAGAAGTAGAAGAACATAAAAGTTCAATTCTTAGTTTTTTGCACAGACTAAGAGATGACATAGCACATTCCAAAACTGAAATTATTTTGCTATTGTGTGAAAAAAAAAATCAGTATCGCCAAAAGATAAATACTATTTTCATAATTTAGAGTATTACCAAGACAGTAGGTATAAAAATGATAGCCAAGATTTTGATAATAGTAGCTGCCAGATGTTTAATAGATACTTTCAGTTATAATAATCAGTAAAACGAAAAGATTTGGCTTCCGATATATTCCACAAGTGGTTCTGTAAGTGTTTCGAACGTCTTGCTTCTAATCGGAGCTGTCTAGCCCTCTCTTCGACAGCTTGTTGCTCTGCAATTTTTTCTATTCGTTTCCTTCTTAACCATCTGTAGAAAGAGGCATGTTTTGATTTGATGAATATCACCTAGACATACTTTTCAAGGTTTAAAGTTAGAAAATGGATTTTTTATCTTGAAACAGTGTCAAAATAGATATTATTAAAGCATTAAGTGAGAATCTCTAGGCTTACATGTAAACTCATTCAACAAAGTATAACTACATTTTGAATCAATTATGTACAATTAAATTTGTCTTTCAATGCTGAAAGTCCTATCATTTTTTAGAAATATGGTTTTCTAAGCAAATATTTGATATATTCCATATAATTTAATTTTTAAATACCTATATTTTAAAACAGGTAAACAAGGGCCGGCCAAATAGCTCAGTGAATTAAGTGCCTGCAAGCAGGCTCACCAGGCCAGTGTTCGATCCCTGGGCCTGCCATGCAGCCACATCCCCAGGGCGTGCTGAGACAGCAACCGAGATTGGATGTGGTGGTGCGTGCCTGTAATCCCAGCTCTTGGGAGGGTAAACAGGAGAATCATTATGCGTCTGATAGTAGTAAGACTCTGAACACCCTGTAGACCCTTCCCTAAAATACAAAAAAAGAAAAAAAACAAGTTAACAGATTAAAAATACTGACATGATACAGAAATCTTGCCTTATTCTTCTTGGTAGGGAAATCATATAGCTCTTGATTTTTCAGTGTATAAACTAGTTTTTTTTTTCTTAAAATGAAAAAATAAGCCTAAGCATGAAAGCATCAACAGACATAAAAGGGAGAGTCCATATTCTAAAAAAGTGGGTGAGCCTGATTAGTTAAAATGTTGTTAATTTGTTATTCTTGTTTTGAAAATCTTTAACATATGTATTATATGTGACCCTATTTTTATCTTTGTCTGCTATCCATTTTTGTTTTTATTTTTATTTTTCAAAATAAGATAAATTAATTTTGGGGGCCAGCAAGATAGCTCAGCAGATGAAAGCACCCCCTTAGGCAAGCTTAGACGAGCACAGGGACCAAGGTCTGATCCCTGGTATCATATGCTGTGCGAGCCCCACCTCACGGTGGGCTGAGCTGCCACAGCGTCCAGGGATGGTGGTACACACCTATAATCCCAGGGCTGGAGAGGCTAACAACAGGAGAATCACTATGAGTCTGAGCTGCATAGTGAGACCCTGTAACAGTCAAATACATTAAAAAATAATAAAATAAAAATAAATTTTAAAAATGACAGCACAGAAAACAACTACATAGACACATTGTTTGTGTGACATGTGTAGATTAAATATATGTATATATTTTTAATGAAATAAGGATAAATAACTATTAAAATAAAAGACAAAATATCATAATTTTCTATGGTTCGTAACTAGAGCCCAGTTTAAGCAATCATCTCCAATTATTTTCAGGCTAACTGGATAAAAAGGTGGATAGGGGCTGGGCATTAGATGAGATCACTATAAAATAAGCAGATATCTAGAATGAGATTAATTCATATTATAAAGTTATAAATATATACCCAGAGAAATAGCTAGAAGAGATCCTTTCTAGAGATAACAGTCATGTGTTTCCACTTCCTCAAAGTACATTTACCATTTCTGTTATAATAAAAGGTGCAAGAAAAAAGGAGAGAGGAGACAGGCAAAAAAGGAGTGAATTTAGTTCAAGTAAGTAGACTAAATGCTCACTCTGTCTTCTCACTCTTCCCAAGGCTTATTGACAAAATTATGAAGCCAGGCCTGTATTCTCAGAATTAATGAAGCAATTCAGAGTCTCAGACAACTGAAAAGAGATCAGATTAGCCTTTTAAAAAAGTTCTGCCTTCAACTTACTGTTTAAAAGCCTTTTCCCGACCTTCTGTTCCTTTGAGGAAAAATAAGCACTCTTCTTGCTTTCTTAGTTCTTCTGTCTTTCTTTCTTTCATTTGCTCTTCATGCTTTTTCTTTAGCCATAATCGAAAAGCTTCTTGTGGATCTCTGTCTTCTTGCTGGTTAGAAAAGCAAGCTTTGTTTAATTTAGACCACTGTGGAACTCTACAAGAATACACATCTGGGTTGGGGAGATAGCTCAGTAGAATAAGTGCTTGCCTGGCAAGTGCAAGGTCCAGAGTTCAATCCCCCAGCACCAAAAAAAAAAAAAAAAAAAAAAAAAAAAAAAAAAAAAAAAAAAAAAAAAAAAAAAAAAAAAAAAAAAAAAAAAAAAAAAAAAAAAAACACGTACTACTCATCCATTTTTCATAAAAATGAGAAAGCTTTGTGCAGTGACAGTATCATAGCCAATAAGGTTTATCTGAGGCACAATTATTGCTCATTGAAACCTTTTCCCATAAAAATGACTAACTCATTACCAAATCAAATGTATCAACTGGAATCAAAAACTGATCATGCTTATGTTAGGAAATTAACACTGAGCTCATTGTCTTCTGGTTTGTTTCAAAAAATCTCATTGAGAGACTAGGGAGATATCTCGGCAGCATTAAGTGTCTGCCTGGCAAGCATAAGGTCCCAAGTTCAATTCCCTGTACCATATGGAAGGTGGCATACACCTACAATCCCAGTGCTGCCCAAGCTGAAACAGAAGGATCAGTATGGGTTCAAACTGTATAGGGAGCTCCTGTATTCAAACAAAACAAACCTAAAAAAAACCAAAAACAACAATTTACTGAGAGGACTTTGGTAGAATGATAAAGTGCTTAACTTTTATGATATTATATGAGATCCCTGAATTTGAAAAAAAATTACTGAATAATCAGTAAATGAAGACAATTTAAAAGCTGTGAATTTTAAAGTTGAGCCCTCTGGCAAGACAATTTTCCCAAATAATTACAGTTTATGACCATGGCAGTGCAGAGGATGAAAAATTATTTGGAGTTGAAGTTTAGTATAAATTCCAAGAAGCCCAGTGGGGCTTCTCTGCCAAGGGATACATCAATGTGAGATAGTTTCAGGAAAAAAGTAATCAAGCTGAGGAACTCATGGACTTTTATTTGTGACCCAAAGATGTGAAAACAAAGATGGAGAAGAAAAAACATTTGTATAGGAGTTTTGGCCAGGGAACAGGGAAGGTACAGGATGGACTTCTACATGATGCATGTCAACTTAATAGAAGAAAGTTTGTCTGAGCAAGAACACCACAATTATTGGGGCAAACATCTCTCAGAGTAATGTTGTTGATTCTGATCAGCTGTAGCCCTGCAGATGTTGTTGTAATTGTTAACCATGCATTCCGGGAGCATTGTGCTATTGCTCCAAGATCCCCTCATCTCTTCACGTTTGTTTCAATAACTTTCCAGCCAGAGTTTCAGCACACGAAAGTACTAATACATAACAAGGGACTGGATAAAGGCAGGGGATAGGCTGTCTGGAGCTGAGGTCTTTGGAGCAGTTCACAATGGAGCTCCATGGAATATAGTTTACAAATACATGCTCCAACACTTTAGTTATCCATCCTTTTTTTAAAAAAAAATTAACACTGTAAAGTTTGAAAGCATCTGACAGACACTCCTTAACAACTAAGCTTATTTACAAATTTTAACTTATATTATGGAGAGTAGGGATAAGAAGTTTCAGCAATAAAAATGTTCTCATTAATGGTCACAGCCATGGGTATTCTGATAGAATAAGTAAGTGTAGTTTATTTCATGAACCCTCAAAATTCACAATGAACCACATTCTTGGGGAATTTTCAAAAGCTTAACTCTTTAAGGGAACAAGGAAAAGGGCAAAATTTCAGACTTTTTAGCCTTGTGTACAGTATGACATATGTGGATACTTGGTTAGGTCACATAAGATTGGGATGCATTTATTAAACACTTGCTTCAAATATAAGCCCCATGACAGAGAAGTTCTTTTCTTCCACCTTGCAGTTTTTCTTATCTGCAACTCACATTGCCGGGTCTAATTCATATAATCTGTCTAATTCAGGATCTTTGATATACAATGACCTTTATGGAGAGGAAATCTGGAATTAAAGGGTCATTGATGAATGCGTGAAAGATTGAGACTAAATGGAGATGACTGAGTACACAATCTGTGATTGGAGACTGAAAGAGTAAGGATACAGGGAAGAATTGGAATGATGGCTATCTCTGTTATATCATTTATTCAACAGAAACTTAGCATCTATACATAGCTAGTACTTGCATCAGTGAACAAAAAACAGGGTTCCATCTCTACATCCTATGCCTGTACTGCATACTACAGAACCCACTAGTCACATGAGAATATTTAAATTAAATTTAAAATTTATGCCAGGTGTGATGGCACATACCTTCCATTCCCCCCCCACGCATACTCCTACAATTCAGCCATACTAGATGAATTTCAAGTGCCCAATAACATGGACACAGAACATTTTCATTATTCTATAAAGTTCTCTTAGATGACATTTTTCTACATGAAAAGGAAAAAAATCAGGTATGACTGACAGATATATCACATTCAAAAAATTGGTGAAGGACAGAGCACTACAGGGAAAAGTGGAGAAAAGGATGGCACTTAAACAGAAAACAAGAGAAGTAGTTTTGGGATATACAGATAAGAACTTCAAGGAGTTGTAACATGAGAGGAATCGACTTGAGAAGGAAGTGTGTTTGGCATGTTCAAGAAAGAAAAGAGAAGCCAAAACAAAGCTATAGCAAAGCTTCTGAAGAGTAGCAAAAGATGAAGTCAGAAGGGTAGCAGAGGTCAGGTGATGTTCAGCTTTTAGGCCGTGGTAGAAGTTCTGGACTAGGAGAAACCACTGGAAGTGTCTGAACACGTGACATGATTCATTCCACATTTTAGGATCATTCTGACTGCTGTGTGCAAAATATACTGAGCAAATAGAGTTAAGGTAGATCCTTTGTCAGTGTCAGCCATGTGGATGAGTCACAGACACTGCTTGACCAATTTGCTCTCTGCGAAGCCTGAGAGAATGTTATCTCTCCAGGTAACTCTCCTTAGGCACACTCTGCATCATCAATCACTTTCCTGTGTGTCCCCATAATCTCCTTGATCAGAAAATTTGGGACACAACTGAGTTACATTATGTTACAGTACAGGTTCTCCTATGTCCTGAGTCTTCACTGATGTTGAAAGGCTAGGGCCAAAATGTTGGTTGTCTTTGCAGCCCTCCTTTTTCTCTAATTTTTGGTCTGGAAACTTAAGTTGTTAACTGTCCAGAAAAGAAGCTTACTGTTATTACCCTACAATATAGGTTGTTGAGCTTAACCTCACATCTTTCTGAATATCAAACATCTTAGGCATAACATGAAACAGGTATTTTTCATCAAGTATTGATATGTTAAACTTTAAAGCCCTACAGAATACGATGAAAAAATTTTTTTAAATTAAAATATATTTTAAAAATAGGAATAAACAATTACATATTTTTTACATATAAGAGAAATCTGACCATATTCAGCAGGACAGTCCTGCAACACTTCTTTTCTGTCTCCTGCCTTCATTCACCACCCAATTCCTGTTTAAACAAACATCTACCTGAGAGACAGCATGGAAACAACTGGCTGTCATGACAAACACCATGTATTCAGAAGACCAGGATGACAGCACTCCAAGCATGAACCTATTATTACACATTGTCATCTTCAGTGCAGTTGCTTAGTTCACAAGTATCAGCATGTATAGTCAGGGTGAGAATCTTTCCAATTAACTGCCAGCTTCAAAAATCTTCTGAAGATTCTCAGGATTATTGCCTTACCCATCTTGTATATATAAATGTATAGCTTTGCCCCTCTTATTTCCTAGCTCTTTTCTTTGCTCTCTCTCATTGTCTAGTCCTCAAGTTCTCTCTTTCCTTCAGGATAAATCCTGAGGGATCTGACTGACCTTATCAGATACAGAAGCCACAATTCTTGTTATATAGGTCTTGCTTTATCTTGGCCTTAAGCATCCAGCAGAAAAGTATAAAAACGAAGTATAAGAAGTAAAGCCGTATTATTAGGCTTTTCTGTAAAAGACTCAAGTCAACAACTTCTTGACATTGCCAGTCATACAGAAAACCCAATACTATTATGGACTATTTTGGAATATTTTTCTGAATTCACATACCTATAATATTTAAATGACAAAACTAAACAAAAAGGAGATACAAATGAATGACCATTTTGTATACGTACATTCAAAATTATTAAGACAGATATACAGCTACATTCTCTTAATTCAATGAACTTGTTCTAATAGTGTTTGTAAACAGCCTATCATGTCTGCATCTTGTAGAAGAAATAACCACTAAGAAAACAATATGCAATGTATTAATTATTGACACTGTCCTACTAATTTGATTTGATACTGCCTCATTGCTATTTTTTCCTCAATAAAATTATGGAAAAAAAAACAAAATAAAATACTATATATACCTTAAATGTAAAAAAAAAGTACAGTTAAGGTAGAAAAGGGGGGTTGGTTATTAAACTTCTGTAGCAGAAACAATGGTTTGAATTGAGATAGCAACCACATAAAATCAAACATTTCCATACTGTAAAAAAAGGAGACAATGCAATTAATTTCCCAAATAACTAGTTTATATAATCATAGAGTTCCTAAATATCAAGTAAGATCAATATTACTACCAAAAAGTTGGCAAAGGATTTTTCTATGAAAAAGTAAAGTTGCTCATGAATGTATACTTCATGTATAATAATACTTTAATTAGACAGCATTTCCTACCTACCAAGTTGGTAAAGATAAAGACATTTCAAAATACACTCTAATGACACTAGAGAGGTGTAGAAACTTGTACACAGCACTCGTGATGATAGTATTAAGCAGCACATCTTTGGAAGTAATGTGCCAATTTCTATCAAAATTTCAAAAAGGAATACTCAGAAATTCTAACTTCTCAAAAATATCCTTTATTTAAATATTTGTATTTGTAAAATAACATAAATATAGATCATAATGATAGTATATGATGTGCTGAACACCAGAAGAAGGGATAGCTCACTGAGTACACTGCTTGGGTACTTATGACCCTGTAAGGGTAACACTTCAGGAATAAGGATTATATCCTAGAGTAAGGTCTATGCTCTAAAACTAAAAACAAAACTAGACAGAGTCACCATAACAAAGCATAAAACCACATCTAGTGGGATCAAGATGTTCAATACTAATTTAACCAGAGATCAAGAGATTCAATACTGATTTAGCCAAAATTAATAGTTTAAAAATAATCTACAGACTCCCTACAACTAAAACTCCATACAGTCTATTACAAAATAAAACAAAATACTGGACATGTGAAGAAAAAGGAAAATGTGACATAAAATCCAGATAATATAGATACTGGAATTTACAAACAAGGATTTTAAAGCAAGTCTAATGTTTGCATGAAATTAAAGAAAAAAAGAATACAATAAATTTAAAAATAGGAAATTTCAGTAAAGAAATACAAGCTAAAAGAAACACGAAACAGAAACTTAAATTTCTTAAATTTCAAATAGACAGAAAATCATAGAAGTAACAGTGCCTGAAGACAAGCAAAAGTTACACAAACTAAGTATCTTTCCTCCTTCTTTTTTACTGGGATTGAACTCAGTCCTTGCACTTGCCAGGCAGGAACTTATTCCACTGAGCTATATCCCCTGCTATACAAACTAAGTAAAGAAATTAATTTAATATAGACAGAACTTTAATGATACAGAAATATTCTAACATGAAATTAGATTTCCAGAATAACAACAGAAAGATGGGGGAAAGACTAGAAGATATAGTACCCCAAATTTCTCAAATCTCATGTATAGCATTAGCATACAGATCCAGGAATCTCAGTAAAACTGAGTGAAATAAATCTAAAAAATCACAAACATAATGAACTTCTGAAATCAAAACCAGACAAATTTTAAAGGAACTAGAGTAAATAGAAACACTCTGGGCTGGGGAGATAGCTCAGTAGAATAAGAGCTTGCCTAGCAAGCACAGGGTCCTGAGTTCAACCCCCAGTCCCGCAAAACAAAACAAAACAAAACAAAAAATCCTAAACTTCAAAAAAAAAGTAAAGAAAAGGAACACTCTGTACAGAAGAACCATGATAAAAGTGATGGCTGGACTCAGATTAAAAACAAAGGAGTTAGAAAACAATTAAACACATGATTAAAATGCTAGAAGAAAAAAACTGCCCAAAATTTCATATATACTAAAAAAAAAAAACCTTGAAAAACAATACTTGTGTGATACATTATAAACCCTAGAGTAATGTTTTAAAATAATGCTAAGAGATTATTCTTAGCTTGAAAGTTTATAAGAAAAGAAAATAGAACAATTTAACAAAACATGGCTATACTGAAGAAAGCAGGAAAGTTTAAACGATGGCATTGAAGAGATGTGACAAATAGCTAATCAATATGGTAGACTTAAATTCCATCTTATCAATTACATACCAATAAATTCAACTAAAAAGAGCAGACTGCAGAACTCAATGATCCAAATACAGTCTGTGTGCTTTTTTTTTTTTTTTTTTTTTTTTTTTTTTTTTTTTTTTTTTTTTTTTTTTTTTTTTTTTTTTTTTTTTTGAGACAGGATCTCATTATGTAGTCCAGGTGGGCTTAAACTCACTGTGTAGCCCAAGCTGGCCTCAAACTTGTGGTGATAATCCTGCCTCAGCCTCCTGAGTGCTGGGATCACAGATGTGTGCTACCACTCCAGGCTACTCTTAATACAAAGCCACAGATAAGCTGAAAATATGAGATAAGATGTACTATGTAAATGATCAGTATAAGAAAGTTGGTGAGACTTGATTAACATCTGACAAAATACACTTCAACAGAAGGACATTTTTTATGTGAAAAGGGAAATAAAAAGTCCTAAATGCATATACATGACACTTTATTTTTGTATTTTTATTGTATTTGGTACACTGTCTATGCAGCTTGGATTCATAGCGATCCTCCTGTTTTCAGCCTTCCCAGTGCTGGGTTCACAGGTGTGTGCCACCACTCCTAATCTCAGTGGCCCAGGGGCAGGCTAGCACAGAAAACAGTCCAGGGACAGACCCCAGTCCCTGCACTTGCCTAAGCAGGTGCTTAGTCCCCTGAGCTATCTCACCATCCCCTATTATACTTTAAAATACATAAATCAAAACTTAAAAATCTTTTAAGAGGTACAGATGAGCATGCAGTGGTAGTTGGAGGTGTTAATTATATTTTCTCAGTAATTCATACAACAAACTGGGGTAACAATAAGAATATAGATTATCTAAGCATGATTATCAACAAATTCGATCAAATGGACATTATTGTAACTATGTCCAAGTCCAGAATACATAAGATATATAAGTACTCACGGAAGGTTTACTACATATGCACATATACACCATATATGCACATATATTCACATATGTGTACATATACCACATGTATAACATATGCATCACAGAGCAAGAGAAGCAAGTCTCATCACAAAATGGAAAGATGACCAGGTGTCATGGTGTGCAACTGCAACCCTGTCACTCTGGGAGGCCGAAGGAGGACTTCAAATATGACAGCCTGAGGAACTAAGTGGCTTAGCAAAAGCCCTCTAAAAAAATAACAAACGGTCTGGCATCCACAGCAGTAATCAAAATAGACACTGACTATTTAAGTTTCAAAATGTATTGCAAAGACACACTGGACCTCCTCAGAGTAACCTCCTTTGCTTTGAATACACATATCCATCTTTCTTGCCTCTTTTTGAAGCAGTTGTGAAAGTCTCTTTGTATCATTATAAGCTCTGATCAAAAATACAGAAAATGCTGCTACCAAGTGCCTGCCAATAAAAGGCAGGCTCATAAAGAGGTGCTGTGTTCTCATCTTAAGGGAAGGCAGGCTCAGAAAAAGTTACAGTGTGTCCTCATCCGCTTTGTTCATGGGCTCTGACACATTGGGACTTCTGTGTGTTCACCTGCCTGGATATCCAGGCACTCCTGACAATGCAACTAAAGACACTCACAAAAGAAGAGTTCCAGAACTGGTTCAGAGTGACAAGAATGACAGAATAAGTGTATTCAAGATGAAGAGTACTGGAGATGGGTGGGGGGAACTGTGGCAGCATATTTTTTGCGGTAATAAAAAATTTTTAAATTTCAACATAATTTTTCATCACACCTCATAGCTCATTAGAAAGAGTCCTGAGTTCGATCCCTAGTATCAGAGAAAGGAAAGACATTTTCAGCTATTTTTCTTAAAAGAGTAATAAAAATTCCATCACCTAACGTCTCTCTTTAATTAAAGTAAAACAGGTCATCTATAATATATATACATATATATATTCAGAAGATATTTTCTGGAAACTATGACTCACATTATGCACAATGTCCCACAGAAATAATTAATCAAATATATTTATTGGCATAGTATCTTAAAAACCAAATTATTTAACTTCCAAAGCTTCAGTAAAAATGAAGCACAAAGTCACATCCACATTCTATTAGTTTGATACAATTCCTCATTAAAATCAATTTTTTGAGACTTTACCTGTAGCAAAACGAAAAACAGAAATTACAAAGGAAAAAAAATAGCCATTATGTTTTCTTAAAACAACTTCATATAAGCTACATTCCATATAGCTAATGTTTTCAGAGACTACCATTAAAGGTTAATATTTACTATTTACAAATAGAGCACAGAAAAGCATTCTCAAATATTCTTTGCACAAATACCTCATTAAAAATTATATTAGAATGAATGCTATAGGGGTTGAAGGCCCATCCACCTACCTCCTGAAAACTAACAGCTACACAGCTACAGTTGTGTTTTCCTTAATTACTGATTGAAACACAGACTCTTCTTGCTTTTTATGCCCTTACTGATCATTACAACAATGTGGTGTTATTCCTCTATGCAGTTCTGAGTTCCCTCCCTCACAAATCTTGTCAAACATCCTCCAGCCCTTGGACTTCAACCTCCTATCTTATGCTGACTTTGATTCATCCCCAAGATAGATTATTTTCTCAAATAGAAGCTACATTTTCTGCCATACTTGAAGTACTCCAGAAGCCAGGCAAAGAAACTAATATTAACTTTCCTTCCTTCCCTCATATCTCTTTCAAAATTGTATCCCTCTCTGTTTCTACATAAACCAGTCTTCCTTTAATGCCTATACCATTTGTCTCTATTAAAGTTGATAATCTTACAACCTCTTAAGCCCCTGCTCAAGTCCATCACATTCCCAAGTAGCGTGTATGAGCCACTCAACACAGGCAAAAGCCAATCAACACCCAGCCTCATGGGTCTCTGCCTGACTCGTCTTTCCATGACTTTCTCCATAGCACTTGCCACCCACTTCTCTAACTACAACCCCATCCCCTCTAACCACAACCCCATCCCCTCTAACCAATTCATGTCTGAAGTCACTAATCTCTCAATGTCCTGATCACTAGACAAATTTCTCCAGTTCAATAGAAACCACAGTCATACGGGTATTTTGTAGATACAACAAAATCAACAATTTAGAAACTGAAATAATGCTCCTCTATCAATATCTTCTTTACTATTCCAAGGAATGACCAACTAGCTCAAAAATAAAACTGGTGCATTCTTTTTATATCTTCTCCCTCATCCACATTATTTACACTATGATCATGTTCCTTCAGTGAATTCTTCAAGCATTTCAAGTGTATGCTCCTACTGCTGTACCTTTCACCTACTCTCCATCATTTCTCAGCCAAACAATTAAACCTGATTTCTAAGTGCCTACTTGGGCTTCTTCCCATTCATGCTGGGCATAGCAGTCAAAGTAACTGTGTGGACATGTGTTTATAATGTGCTACACTTGTAGCACAATGGCTTCCCATGGTATGGTGATAAGAAACCCGTTACAGCTGAATTTCCAGATCTTCTCATATCACAGAGTATTTTTTGTCACAAGGCCTTCTCACATGTTCAGTTGGATTGATGTAGTCCTCTCATTTGTGGCCTCATTTCTACTCTTTTTTTCTACTCCAATTTTTGCTAGCTCAGAAAAGCCTTTATTGAACTAAGAATATACATTCCAACAATATGCATTTCTTTCCCGCATTGTGATTTCTCATAGTTCTTTTTCTCATACAATTCACCATTATTTAATATTTTATATATATATATATATATATATATATATATATATATATATATATATATAAATTTAAATTTTTAATTTTTTTTTTTTTTTTGGCTGCACCAGGGACTGATTTCAGGCCCTTGCATTGCCAGGCAAGCGTTTATTCTACTGAGCCATCTCCCTGGCCCTTTAATAATTTTGAAAAGTTTCAACACTATTACATAACCTGGGTAGGCCAAAGATCAGCCTTATTTATTTATTTTTTTTGCAGAACCTAGGATTGAATTCAGGCTCTTGTACTTGCCAGGGAAGCACTTATTCCACTGAGCCACCTTCCCAGCCTCAATCAGCCTTATTTTGACTGAGACTATATTTCTGTATATGAGACAGTACCTGTCATATATTACACAATTCATAATGTTTATTGGATCAATGAAAAAATTTTAATTGGTATCTCTTTGACCCTAGAAACTACATCTTTTTCTCATATACTATACCCATTTATATTTGTTTATATGTGGACTTACAATTCACATCCTTTCCCATTTTTTAAATTTGGAAACTGAAAAATTTTGTTCTAATAATAGAATTACTAAAAATAGCATTAACAATATAACAGTTAAAAAAAATCCTAATCAGCTTTTCTTTTAGACAGGATCTCACTAGAGAGTCCAGATCAGCCTTGAACTTGCTATGAAGCCCAAACTAGCCTTGAGCTCATAACTTTTCTGTCTCAGCCTCCTAAGTGCCAATATTTCAGGTGTATGCCACTATGACCTTCTTCTTAGATTCAATTGATCTTGTAAAGTAACTCCAAGAACTCAGACGCAACTTTATTATACTAGTGAAGAATATAATAAAGGCTACAAATATGTAGCTATACGGGAAAGAGGCTTGAGGCTTCCTTGTCCTGTGTTGCACCACTCTTGAAGCACCTTCATGTGTTTATCAGCCTAGAAGTTCTCCCAAACTCACAGGTCAGGGATTCCCAGGAAGGATTCAGAATACAGTCATGATCAATTAGTAACTCAGTCTGTAGTCCAGGGACAGTGAACCTTTCAGAGCTTTCAGTAATAGCCAGCTGCAGCATGTGTGTGATCATTTTTACCTTCTCTCCCCTTGCTAGATGATGGGGCTAGAGCTAAGATTCTAATCCTGGCTTAGTCCTACTGGTGGCCCACTCAAAAGCCCACCAAGAGTCAACTCATTTAAACAAAAAAGGCCATCTCATCACTTGTGAAATTTTAAGATGCTCAGAGTTTCATATCAGGACAAGAGTAAAGGATGAAATATTTCATAGATACACCTAACATTCCTATTTTTAAAAAATTATAGGAACTTAGGTGTTCTCTAGAACCAGAAAATAAATGTGCATTGCTTATTATTTCACAAACATATGAAAATCCACTCTCATATACAAGCATATGTATTATTAATTTGAATAAAAAGTAAGACAAATCACAGTGTTAACAAGAGTATAGTGAATGTACTGTCATCCATTTTTGGAGGGACTCTAACTAGTATAATAAATTTTGTTTATTCAACCAAAAATTTCCCTCTACACATTCAAAAATCATAAATTTTACTCTTAGAAATCTACAGATTACTGATGTTCCCCAAAACATATACATCTTCATTGCTACATTGTTGATAGCATAATATCGGAACCTATCTAAATATCTGTAAGTGGGGAATTGTTTAGGAGATTAATAATGGTGTACCATGTATCTTTTTAAAAAGAAAAAAGAGAATGAAACATTATAGCCTAGAAGGAATATCCATAATGAGTTTCAAAAAAATACTCCATAATAAAATTCTGGTCATATAAATGGATAAAAGGCATGAATGCATTTACATTACACCATTAAAACTGGTTATCACTGGAGATGGGTCTGTAGAGCTGCAGAGTAAATTTTCAATTTTTCCTCTCTCTATATATAGTGAACTGTTTTTTGTTGTTTGTTTGTATTTAGGACAGGGTCTACAGGATCTACAGGTTTTCACTATGTAGATAGGACTCATAGGGATTCTCTTGTTTTCAGGCTCCCAAGTGCTGGGCACTATAGGCGTGTGCCACTAGTCTCATTCACTGTCTCAGCTCGCCCCACAGGCAAGGCCAGGCAGGCTATGGCAGGGATCAAATCCTAGCCGCTGCACTCTGCCTAAGTGGGAGCTTTAGTTCACTGAGCTATCAGTCCGGCCCTGTGAACTAGTTTTGATGCAGATAATTTTTATTTTCTCCTGGATTTTCTGTTTCAAATGTTTAAGAATTAACTTGGTATCTCCAATTTGCCATTTTTAATGTAAGATTTCTGTATGTTTACTATAGAATGAGAAAAGCCAATGTGTGTTTGTGTGTGTACCTTTGTCTTATCTGAACATCAAAGTGGTTATCTTGAAAAAATGAATTGGTAATTTTCTATTTTCTGGGCTATGAAAACCTGAATAAAGTACAAATCATTTGATTTTGACACAGCTTCTTAGAAGTTAGTACTGAAGTCATCTGCCATTGCACCTTTCCCAGGAATATCCTCAAGCCCTTTTGCTACTTCTTCCATAGGCTCTCAGTCTGATAGGCTCTCAATCTGATATATACAGACTCCTTTCTGTGAATAAGAGTAGTTTTAAGAACTATATGGACTTATCTTTCACGGACAAGTTACACTCACTCTGCTGTTCATGTCCTCAATTTGCTTAGCTCGCTGGATTCTCTTCATTTCTAGAACTTTCTCTCTCTTTTTTTGCAACCAAGCTTTGAAAACCATGTCATTCTCTTTTTTCTTTTGTTTGTCTTCTTCTATTTTTCGTTGTTCTTCCTATTGGGAAGAGTATGAAAAGACATTAATGAAAAATTAAATAATATTGTATATGAGCAATCAGAATGGAGATATATGATACAAAATTAAGGTTTTCTGTTCTGAAATCTTTCACCTGAAAATTTTTCCTCTTTACAAAATAGGACTCAAAAGAGAGAGAGCGAGAGAGAGAGAGAGAGAGAGAGAGTACCACTCAGCTGTGGCACTACAGGTTTGTGATTCCAGAATTCTGGAATGCTGAAACAGTAGGACTGCATGTTGGGTAGACCAGACTGGGCAACTCAGTGCATTATTGAGCAACTGCCTCAAAATAAAAAAGGAAGATTTGAGATGTAGCTCAGTAAGAAGGCTCTTGATACAAGCCCTAGACCCAGTCCCCACAATAGGGCTTCTAATGTGCTTGGGGGGAAACTTTAAAAGGGAAGTAGTTTAGTCACCTTCTTGCCTTAGAGACATGATATCCACAGAGACACTCACTATGGAAAGGAAGAAAGGTTTATTTTGGCTCACAGCTTTGGTTGGCTATCCCAATTTCTTGGAGCCCCATTCTACAGCTTTACCCTCAGAGTTTCACACAGTGCTTGGACTTCTAAGTTTTCTTCCAACACCTAGATGCATGCCCCTGGAGCCCACACCCAATTTATACTCTACTTTCATGACAGTACCCACTGTGTTCTCACCTCTCTCTTAAGCTTTTCTCTCTTCTTTTCTAGCTGTTTCTGGAGTTCTTTCTGTTGAAGGGAAAGATAGTATGTTGAGGTTACTGATGACATATTAGCAGACTGTGTCCGATGATGAGATTTCCCATTTCCTTTACTTTGATCTGGGGCAGCAGCAGAGCATGGATGAGTCTTGGAGTTGGGTGGTGGCAGAGGGACATAACCCATTGGCTCTCCTGCTGACGACTGAGTAATGTGAATCTTTGCAGTAGGCTCTTCTTTCTTGACACCACTGACAGATGAGTTGGGAGATTTGAGTAAGAACTGCTGAGGTTCATTTTCTGTACTGTTAGCATTACTAATGGTGGGCAAAGCCCCCTGGCTTTCAATGTCTTGCAAATTCACAAGTTCAAACTTTCCATCTCTCTCTACCAGTACCTTCATATCCTTGTTTTCTTCTAAGCTTCCATCAGTAAGTGACAGGAGTACAGTTTCTTGTCCTAACTCACTGGAAATACATAACTGTGACAGTTTTCCAGACATATTATTTTCATTTTCAAAATGATTTTTGTAAGTATCATCTTCTAGTGGAGGAACCTCCAGATCAACTAATTTTTCCTTGAACTTTACTTTTCCCTCCTTTTTATCATCCACAGGTTCTTGAGTCTGTAGAAGCTTATTGGCTTGTATAATTTTTTCCTTAATATATCTGCTTACTTCCTCATCTTCTTCCTCCAGGTCTTTCTGACTTTCTAGTTTAGATTCCTGAAAAGAGTTATCACTATCTGAATCTGATATGCGATCCAAAGACTGAATACTTGGTACAGAAATGAACTCGTTTCTTCTTGGTAAAATATCATCCTTCAAAGATTTATGAAATTCAGAAAGCTGTTTCATGTGTTCTATTTCTGTTTCATCTTCTTTTAATTCCCGATTAATATTCTCTTCCTTCTCATAAGCCATCTAAAAAAAATAAGGTTTTATTTTTCAGCAAATTGAGATGGTTTACTTAATAGGTTGATTATCCCAAGTAGAGCTTTCCTGTTCATGTGGTTTAACTTACTGATGGAAATAACTTAAGAGCTTCTTGGTCATACTGTGCTTATAATATCCTAATTTATATTTATTAGCACTCCAAGATGAACACATGACAACCATCAGGGAAAATGTAACTCTACCTATGAATTTGATACGGCCAAGTGCTACACTGACTTTTACAAAAACAATTTAGTGCTAATGTATCAAAAAGTAACTACAAATAATACCACATTGTTTTAATATCTTGCTCCCTGCTAAATCTTCATCCTTTTATATTTTCAGCACAATTTTATAAAATGCTTCCTCCTAGTGATATCTGCACTCTTCTAAAACCCAGCTTCCTCCCTAGATCATTACAAGGTCAAGTCTCTTGGTCAAGTCCTAATCATTTAAGTTAAAAATGGTTAAAAGAATATTAATTTTGAAAAAAAGAAGTAGAAAGAAATGATTAAAAGACTTATTTTATTTTATTTATTTTTTAAAAAGACTTATTTTAGACTAGTGTGGTGGCTAGCATCTGAAAGCCCTATATCCAAATGCCAGGTAAACTCTTTTGTCTTGATCAGATCTTCCTTCCTCAACCATCCTCAGAGACTTCCATATTCCATACTAACCCCCAACAAATACTTTAGCCTTACAATAAAAAAAATTTAATTCCACAAACCTTATGCACCACAAAACTCTGTTCCACTCTGTTGATTCTAACTACAAGACCCTTTAAGTATCTCTCCCATACATACACAGCTTCATTTACATTATACTTTATCCCTGCAATATGCATTTTTTTTTCTTTTTCAATTCTCTCCCTCCTAATGCGGTCCTACAGACATTACCATATGTTGTTTCAACTCCTCAAAACTGATTTCCTCCTTTATATGTACTCAGGTCATCTTTTCTGACAGCCTTTGCTCCCTAAGCTGGAAAAACATGCTAGATAACTCATTAGCAAATAAACTTGGCCCATTAAAATGAATGCCAAATAACTAAAACTTAATTACAGTCTTTACATTGCTCTTTTATTTTATTTTATTTTTTTTGTCTTTTTGAGACAGGGTCTCACTATGCAGTTCAGGCTGGCCTTAAACTCACTTTGTAGCTCAGGCTGGTCTCGAACTCACAACAATCCTCCTGCCTCAGCCTCCCAAGTGCTGGGATTACAGGCTTGCGCCACCACGCCCGGCTTGCTCTTTTATTTTAAATCCTCCATTTTCTGGTTCATTTCCTCAGTATCAATCTATGAATTCTCCTTTGGCTTTCTCTTCTTTTCTATTTATTTATTTATTTGTTTGTTTGTTTACTTACCGGTGGAACCAGGAATTGAACTCAGGCCCTCGTGCTTGTCAGAGAAGCATTATTCCACTAAGCCATCTCCCCAGCCTCCCAGCCCCTTTTCTTTTCTTTTCTTTTCAAACTCATCTATTACAAAGAAACCTTCCCCTGCTTCTTTTGTTTCAAACTGTCATCTATTCTCTCCAGCTTCAAAGGAAATAATAATTACACTTATGCACTGGAATGTAGAAAATTCAAGAAAGCACTTTGCAGCATCTATCTATCTATCTATCTATCTATCTATCTATCTATCTATCTATCTATCTATCTATCTATCTATATCTATCTATCTGGAATTGAACTCAGCTTCACACTTCTGAGGCAAGCACTGTGCTGCTGAGCTATGCCTCTGTCCCAAGCACTGTTTTTTTTTTTTTTATCCCTAGCTTATCCTTGACACCTAAAATAGCCTCTGATATACAGGAGAGGCTCATTTCATTTGTTGAGTGAATTGAAAAGCCACTCTAAGAGTCTGTCATTATAGTGACAGGAAAGTTAAAACCGTTGGTGCCCCAACTTCTTTGACAACATGCTTCCTTCTGCCCAGCACAACCTACACTGCACAGAGGGAGGACTGAAACAGCACAAGCTGAAAGTAAATACCAAAACATTCTTCCTCCCCTGAGCTAATGTTACAGCTTTCCCAAACATACACATGTGCTTATCTAAGGTGCAATGGCCTTTTGTGAACCATGAGGGAGGCCTTACCAGTTTGCAACTTCAGTTACAATATATGAGGTCCTGAAAATCAGGAAGTCCTGGAAAATGCATTTCTAAAACAACTACAATAGCCAACTCAGCCCCTTTTCTACATCTTTATTTCCTAATAAAGACCCCAATCTCTCACCCTACTTGTGCTGATCCTCTCTTGGAAACTCACTCACTGCCCCTCTTGACAGTGTGCCCAGTGATTTAAATGAAAGACTTGTCTTTCTATACCCTTCGTGTGTGGGTAAATTCATTTTGCTGTTCATGGCCACTGGTTCTCTACACACAATCCAGCCTGGCAATCACTGCCTCTAATTCTGTCAGCATGCTGTGGCTCTCACACTACTTCCAGTATGAGATCTGGGCTCAGCCTTTCACAGGGTATAGCTCTGCCTCTCCTCATGAGGATTTATTTTCTATACAGAGACATTTCCTTTTCAAGTCCATCTTAAGAAAAATCTTCACCTTTGAGTCTGTTGCCTCTTCCAAATGGCTTCTGCATTGTATAAAAAAGCAAAATGGAAATACGAGAAGTTTGTAAAAAGTGCTGATCACTATCCTTCCAAGACTACCTATTCATAGTCGAGTCAGCTTTTTTCATATTTCTCCAGTAACATAAACATTTTCTGAGAATTGGTTCATTTTCCTGGATTGTCCTTTTATATTTCTGATAAATAGTAAACAATCATGTCTAATGGGTCACTTTTTCGTAGAAGTATCTAATGGCTTAGTCTTTTTTTTTTTTTTTTTGTCTTTTTGAGACAGGGTCTCACTATACAGTTCAGGCTGGCCTTAAGCTCACTTTGTCGCTCAGGCTGGTCTCGAACTCACAACAATCCTCCTGTCTCAGCCTCTCGAGTGCTGGGATTACAGGCCTGCGCCACCACGCCCGGCCTAATGGCTTAGTCTTTGACCTTTTACTTTACCTCTGTATTCATTCTTCTGGAGAAACTATTCAATCTGAAAGTTTCTTTCTTTTTTCTTTTCTTTCTTTCTTTCTTTTTTTTTTTTGATGGAACCAGGAGAAAGTTTCAATTATTTGCTAAAAGTTTGCTTTCCCAGGACTTGCTTTTATTTTCCATTTATATTAAAATATTATCCCATGATTTTACACAAATTCAAAGACAGTAGGAATTCACTGTAACTTTTTTACTTTTGATCAGTAAATCATGATTTTATTAGTTCTTAATTTATTTAGATTATAATTATCATTTTAGCTCTAAATGCTAATTTAATCCTTATTCTTGCACTAGTTTCATGTCTTAATTTTTCAAGAACATTTATAAAATTTTAAATTACAGATTAGCATTATAAGTAACTTGAGCTCTTTCATAAGGAAACTCTGCTTTTCAAGTTACATGACCTACAGGCCAGGGAGATAGCTCAGTAGAATAAGTGCTTGCCTGGCAAGTGCAAGGGTCTGAGTTCAACCCCCAGTTCTACCAAAAGAAAAAGAAAAGTAAAGCCACATTAATATGCTGAGCTACAAAATGTTCAAGTCAACACCTTCTGACATTGCCAGTCCTAGGGATAACCCACTACTATTATGGACTACTGGACTATATTGGATTATTTGGCTGAATTCATGCACCTACAATATTTAAATGGTAATGGAATACCCATCTCTGACAAAACTAAACAAAAAAAAGGGGATACAGATGAAGGAATATTTTGTATCTGTATATGCAAAATAGGATAGATGTACATACAGTTACTTTCTCTTAATTCAATGAGAAGAAATGATTGTACTAATAGTTTGGATAGGATATCACATCTGCATCTTATACTATGAATAACCACTATGAAGACAATAGGCAATCTATTGATTATTGAAACTGTCCTATTGATTAGTTTTGAAACTGTCTCATTGCTATTAGCTTCTCAATAAAATTAATTAAAAAAACAAATTGCGTGATTTTATAGTCTGTCTTAAAATTTCTTTGCCTGCTACAGACAAAAGTCTGTGTTTTATAGCTGGTTAATGTGTTAAATAAAAACAGTACTAGTAAGCTTCATCTTTAACCAGGTTTAACACATATAGGCCACAAATAGTTTTATTATTGTTGTCTGTCTTTTTTTTTTTTTTTTTGAGACAGGGTCTCACTATGCAGTTCAGGCTGGCCTTAAGCTCACTTTGTAGCTCAGGATGGTCTTGAACTCACAACAATCCTCCTGCCTCAGCCTCCCGAGTGCTGGGATTATAGACATGCGCCACCATGCCCAGCTGGCCACAAATAGTTTTAAATTTTGTTTTAAATCATCTTGCTTGATGACAAGTTAACAGTCACACTAACATGAAATGAACAGACAGTCCCATGTCTTGGAGTACATCTAAACTCTCTATGCTTCAATTCCCTCGCCTCTAAGATAAGGAGGGTAGTATCTGTCCAATGTGTACCAAAAACATTTTATGATGATTACATAACACTGGTGAAAACTTTCAATGCTACAAAGCACTTTCTTAACGTAATTATTACAAATGCCATAACAATTCATATATACCTCTATTACGTTGGTATCAATTTCTTTTTCATTAATTAACCATTCAAGGTCCTTTTCAAAGTCATCTTCATATTCACCAGTTTCTTTTGAATCAGTATCTTTATGTTCATTCATTTTGTTTGTTAAAGAATAACTGCTGTAAGATTTTAAAAGATAAGGTATACATTAAACCCTTGCTGGAGGTAGAATGGATTATGGAGAGTAATGCTGAACATATTTAACACATAGAAAGAACACACAACTTTCAAAATAACCATATATTTATATACTTCCTAAAATAGACTTACACCGGCAAGATACTTCACAAGCAGACATTTTTTTTTTTTTTTTTTTTTTTTTTTTTTTTTTGAGACAGGGTCTCATTATGCAGTTCAGGCTGGCCTCAAGCTCACTTTGTAACTCAGGCTGGTCTCAAACTCACAACAATCCTGTTGCCTCAGCCTCCTGAGTGCTGGGATTACAAGCATGCGCCACCAGGCCTGGCAAAGTTTTTTTTTTTTTTCTTTTTTTTAGTTTTTCTTTTTCTTTTTTCTTTCTTTCTTTCTTTTTCTTTTTGTACACAGGGTCTCACGATGCAGTTCACATTCATAGTGATCCTCCTGCTTTTTGCCTCCCTAGTGCTGGGATTACAGGTGCGCGCCACCACGCCCGGACTACAAGCAGACATTTTTAACCACCTTTCCACCTTGTGTCCAACTCCCAAATCATCATCTATAAGGAGACTTAAAAGGGAAAAAAAATGAGGTTCAGCAAAGGATTTCTCATCTCTTGCCAATTATTAAAACTCTGTTAGAGGATCAAATGACTCAGTGTTTCAAGGTTTATTTACATTTGTAATGTTCAAATAAAACTGTATATACTATTTCATAATTATTTGGATAATACTATAATTATAATTATTTGGATTATATTATAATCCAAATTATTTGGACTGTAATTTCTCTCAATTTTAAAAACTAAACATACAAAATAGATCTTTTTTTTTTTAAATGTACTTCATATAGGGTTTCACTACCCATCTCGGACTCATAGTGATCCTCCTGTTTTCAGGCTCCCCTGTGTTGGGATTATAGGCCTGCACCTGCATGCCCAGTCTCTGTGGCCTGCTCAGTATGTCTTGGGGGAGGGGTGGCGTGGCATATGGTGTGGAGGATTGAACCCAGGTCCCTGAGTGCTTGCCTAAGCAGATGCTTAGTCCACTGAGCTTTCTTGCCAGCCTAGATTCTCTTAAAGGACCTAAAAGTAATGCTCCTATACTTGCTAAATTAGAGGGTGAGGGCAATCATTTTTAATTTTTAATAAGTTATTTTGCACTACTGTGAACCCCAGGACTTGTGCATGGCAATCAAGCACTCTACCACTAAGTTATACCATGGCCTTTCTGTGGCTGTTTTTTTTTTTTTTCTGTGTGTGTGTGTGTGTGTTTTTTATAAGGGTCTCCACACGCAATTCAAACTTGTAGTATCCTCCTATCTCAGCCTCCCTAGTGCTGGGATTACAGGCTTGTACCACCACACCAAGTTTGGAGGCCAGCACAGTGTGTCTGGGGTTCTGGGGTCAGCACAGCATGCAGTACAGGGATCAAACTCAAGACCTTGCACTTACCAGGCAGGTGCTCAGCTATGTCCCCAGCCCTGGTTTGTTTCTTTTTTGAGTCAGATTCTAAGATACCCAGACTGGCCCTCCTTTTGTGAACTTTTTTGCCTCAAACTCCCAAGCAGCTGCCATTATGAGTGTGCACTATGTCATCCAGCAAGGGCAATAGTACTTTGAGGTAAACTACAGGAGCTAATTCAGTATTTCAAAGAGAGTTTTCTTACCACTGCCTGCTGCAAGGCAGGCTAATCTCTGTGGCTATCTGCCTGCCAACACACCAGTTAAAAAACAGACAGCATGAATAATGTGTAACAAACTAAAACTCACTATACTATAAAAATATTTACATATATAATACAATTTTTCAAATTCACAATGCCTAGAGATAAAAAACTTTCTTTGAAGACCAAAGAAATGTACTGTTTTAACATGTTTAAGACTGAGGGAGGAGGACGGTATGTTAGAACCCAGTGAGCAACTTGGTGGCAGCAGAATCTGTTTCAAAATAGAAAATAAAAAGGGATGGAGATGCAGCTCAGGGCAAAGGCTCTGGATTCAATCCTCAGTACAACAACAACAAAAGTATATACTTAAAGTACTGTTACAACAAAAGCCTTAATCTTTTACCTAAAGCTTTTAACAAATACAATCCTAAACTAATAAACAAATGGTTGAGGACTTCGATAAACATGTTTCATTATTTACAAAGAATCCAGCCCAGGGGTAAACCCAAGTATAAAACTAAAACAGAATCCATAATAAAAAACATAATGATTACATAGTAAATGGTACCATTGTAATTTAAGAAACAAAAGACTGTTGCAGTAACTATGAGGGGTAAAGGAAACTGCATCAAAGAGGAAGAGTTATATTCCTGTAACTTTAATAAAACCCTCATGACTGGTTTCAAATAAACAAAAACATAAATCATAAACTCTTGTTACCAAGTCCCTTAAGCCTTTTCAAATGCGTCACAGGATATTCAACCCCTTCAATTCTGTTAATCTTCATCCCCAGGAGACTGTCCATATGGCACACAGTCAACATGCTAGAACAAAAACACTTCTTAAACAAACCAAATTATGTAATGCTTTTAAACTGTCAGTCTCACCCATTTAAATCCCAACATTTATCATCTGTGAAAATCTAAGTAAGTATCTTAAAGCATATCCTCCCTCTTCTTCACAGGCGCCTGCAGTGAGGGACTGAAATTAATTCCTTCCTAAGTGTCGACATACCCTGTATGTCGATGTGGACAGATATGGACGGCCACAGCCAAGTCCACATATACACACAATTTTGATGACTTTCACCCAATAGAATATTCAAACATATTTTCATCTAATTTATTGACTCCAGTCTTACCTTATATAGCCTTCTAAATGTATGTTTAAAGACCCAAGAAGAACTCAGAGAACACTGAAGCAAAATGTCTTAGGACATAAATTAAGTACTTAAGCAAAAACAAACTAAGTACATTACTACGGCAAAATCCCTAACATTATGACACTACCATCCTCAGTGGTCCTGATGCAGTCGGCCAAGACTGTGATCCATGAGCACACTTACAATTATCACCATAAGCTACATTTTACAAGTGCCGGGTGATGTGAATTTTTATTAGCTCCCAAGGCACTGCTGACTAAATACCACAGCCTCCAGGTGGAAGCTAGCGTCTCTCTCTCTCTCCCTCCCCCGACCCCACGAAATTATTACCTTTCATGTTCGAAAACTTTGAGAGGGGAAAGAACATGATAAAATTTCGGAGCATCTACGCTGTCCTCGGAGGGGTTTCCCTGATACATAGCGAAGCCCGGGGGGGCAAAGGAGAAAACTGGGTTCTGCGGATCCTGGACCTGATCCTTACACCAGACACGCTTCCCTCGACCCTCTCCCCCACAAACATTTCCGCAACATCCTTCCCTTCGCTCCCTCTAAACCCTCTCCTGCCTGTGTGAGATGCGACGGCTGGGGTCACAGAGATGGCTGGGGGAGCTCTTCTCCCCTCCTCTTTCTAAGCTCTGATTCGGAGGTGAAGGAGACCCCAGCGCTACCATGACAACCGCGTCACCTTGTCTTCCA
>PVKA01014583.1:0-52014 GCA_004027165.1 Ctenomys sociabilis
ACCTCCCTAGTTCTGGAATTACAGTCATGAACCACCACACATGATTCAGCTATATATTTAAATATATCCTCTGATCACTGAAATATTTTCACAGATTGCCAAGTAAAAGAAAAAAAAATAATCTTCATTTGGCTAATGAAGAACTTTTTCTAAACACCTAATTATTTAAATGAGAGTACAATAATGTTTGTTGGGATGCAAAATCTCATTAAGCTAATTCTGGATCTACATGAAATCTCTTAGCTAGGGCAGCTTACTATTTACCCATCAGAGGGTAATCAGTGGAAGGAAATGTAATATACATTACTTTCTTCAGTCTTACCAGTGAGGAAAGTTTGATGGAGGGGGAAAATTGGAGACTTTAGTTCTCAGTTATGTATGAATGCCTAAACACATAATCAAGGGATGACTCCTGTACATTGTATACTCACTGTAAGTGAGTAACATAATGTTCTAAACATTTCTGGATCATTTAGCAAACTTACTTATCTGCTGTGTACAAACCACCCAGCTGGGCACTAGAAAAAGACAAGAATATTAAGCTCTTACTATGTGCTGGGACATAATGCAAAGGAAAAAAGCTGTGGTTCTTTCATGAGAGGAAAGGAAATCAGTCTCATTAAAATAACTTCCTAATCCTACAAATGTTGGCAAGAGTAGGTATGTGAACCACAAAAGACAGCCTACTGTGAGGTGTCAGAAATGGCTTCTGGGAAGAGATCCTTCAAGCCAAGAGTCAAAAGTACCTCAGAGTAAAATAAATATAAACCTTCTGATTGTACCCACAGAGACTGAGGGACTGAAATGAGAGTTACTATGAGATGGATTTAAAGAACAAGAGTCCAAGCCGGGCGTGGTGGCGCAGGCCTGTAATCCCAGCACTCGGGAGGCTGAGGCAGGAGGATTGTTAGCCTGAACTGCATAGTGAGACCCTGTCTCAAAAAGACAAAAAAAAAAAAAAAAAAAAAAAAAAGTCCAATAGGCACCTTAGAGGCAATGGAAGATTCTCTTGAAATCAGTGCAAACTAAAAACTTTTAGTGAGAGTGACAAGATATATTTTCAAAAGATTGTTCTGACTTCAGAAAAATATGGAGAATGTTAAAAAACTATTTAGAATACAAGATTATACCCCTCAGATGCTCTCTCTTGCTTTCAACACATTACCCATCACTCTTGCCACTCTCTAAAGCAATTCTGAAAGTCTTTTGAGTGTCTTATTTTCACTGTTGTGTCCATCTTCTTGTCCTAAATCAATTCATAATGTTTACCTTTCATTGTTATTTTGGTCTTGAGAAAGAACCAGAAGTTACACAGTTGTAGAACTGGTGAATAACGTAGGTGACAATATATTATGATTTTTTTAAACATATTTGGTATAGGGTCTCACTATGCAGCTTTGACTCATAGTGATCCTCCTTTTTTCAGCCTCTCCAATGCTGGGATTACAAGTGTGCACTACCACACCTGGTCTCCACCAGGCCCTGTCTGGGTGGCCAGCTCAGTGTACCTGAGGGCAGGGCTGCTGCAGCATGTGGTGCCAGGGATCAAACCCTGGTCCCTGTGCTTATCTAAGTAGACATCTAGTCCACTGAGCTATCTCACTGGCCTGCACTGTAACATTTTTAATGAGCCTGCCTTTTCTCTGAGATGGTGTGTACAACCTGCATTCAGCATATTTTTACTGTACTTTTCAAAGACACTCATGAAAGAGTACTTCCAGAACTACATCAGAAAGTGACAAGAATAATGTCTAAGGGTGTTCAAAGAAAGGAGTACAATGGTACCTCAGTTCACAAACACTTTTGTTTACCAAGAGAAATATTTGGTAAAATTTTGTTTTAATCTGCCAGCTATGCAGGCTGGTTTTACATTCCTAGGCTCAATTGATCTGCTTCAACCTCTCAAATAGCTGAGACAACAGGTGTGTGCTAATGTGGCTCATATAATTTTTGAGATTTTTTTTACCTCCAAATGATTTTAGGTGTGGTTCAACCTAATTGTATAACATGAGAGTTATATGCTTCAATTTCATGCTATACTTGGAAGGATCCAAGAAAACCTCTAATTAGCAGATTTAAAGAAAGAAAATGGTAAACCACAGAAATACCAGGGAGAAGAGCATCCCAAGGCAAGAGTGTGCTTGCCCCATTTGAGGAGCAACACAGAGGCCATGTAGCTGAAGAGTAACAGACCACAGGAAAGAGTGGTAACTGAAACCAAATTGTACTATGTCTGGAAGAGCATGGTCAAAAATTGGCTTTTATGTCTGAGTAATCTAAGCCAATATAGGGTTTAGGGAAGTAGTAGAATCTTAAGTGCATACAGTAATCATTGTAAAATGTTTTCAACTCTGCTATTTTTTGTTTTTGACTCTTTTTTTTTTTTTCCTTAATTGCAAGGCACAGGGGACTTGTGTATGACAAATAGATTAGGAAGAACAAAAATAAAATAGACCAATTAGACCACTTCAAAAACTTAAGTAGCAATGGAGATAGTAAGAAGTACTGCAGTTAGATTCTGAATAAATATTTAGCAGAGAAGAAAAATGGATCATAGAATAGATTTTAGGGCATGGTGCCACATGCTTGTAATCACAGCTACTTGAAGTCTGGAAAATTGCAGAACCAGCTTAGTAAATTTATGAGAGTCTGTCTCAAAATTTTAAAAGAGTACTATAGTAGTTGATACTGTGTGTCAACTTGAGAAATTTGAATTTGAAATTTAATTAAGTGACTCAGCAGAGAGCCATCATTCTTACTTTGTAAACATCCTCCTGTGCAAAAGGAGAGAACAGACATTGTGTGGATTCTATACCCCCACTCCAGGTTAGCCTGCTTATAATGTAGGGGAAGAGAGGCTTACTAGAAGCCACAGCTGCTGGCCTTCCCTTTGCTCTTTGCTGTTTTCTGCTATGGTGAGCTGTTGCTCTTTGCCATGTGCCACTCTGCCTGAGAGCCAGCCAAGTATAGACTAAAATCTCCACAAACTGTGAGCTAAATAAACTTTTTCTTAGGGCTGGCAATATAGCTCAGCAGACTAAGCACTTGCTTATGTAAGCACAAGGGCCAGGGTTTGATCTCTGGCACTGCATGTCATGCCAGTCCTGCCCCAGGGGTACTCGGAGCCAGCAATGGAGTCCAGGTCTGGTGGTGCACATCTATAGTCCTAGTACTAGGGAGGCACAAATCAGGAGGATCACTATGAGTCCGAGCTGCATAGTGAGACCCTGCACCCACCCACCCACACAGACACACACACACACACACACACACACACACACACACACAAATAACCTTAAATAACCTTTCCTTAATTTTGACTATTGGGTATTTTGTCTGAGCAATAACAAAAAAGTAACCAGGACAGGTAGCAATGTAGCTCAGTGTAAAAGACCTGTGTTCAATCCCCAGTGCCACAAAAAAAGAAGAAAAGAATGTGAAATGCAGGAAAAAGAGTAATCAATAATGTAATAACACTATATTAACAGAATCAAGGGCAACCATATGAGCACCTTAATCTAGAAAAAGTTCAGCACCTATTCATGATTAAAAAAAAAAAACCTACAGAAAATTAGAATAGATGGTCTATCTCAATCAGATAAAAGCAATCTATGACAAACCAATAATCAATATCATACTAAGTGGACTAAAACTAAAAGCTTTCACTATAAAATCAGGAATAAAACTAAGGTGTTCACTATCACCATTCCTATTCAATAGAATTCTAGAATCAGCAGCTGAACAAGAGAAAGGAATAAAGATGAAAAAGGAAAAACTTAAATTATATTTATTTGCAGGTTACATGATACTCCACATAAAAGACCCCAAAAACTCCACAAAAGATGTTTATATTTAATAAACAGATTCAGTAACATAGTTACATACAAAGTCAACACTAAAAAACCAATAGCATCCCCATACACAAATGACAAACTCCTTGAGAAAAAAAATTAGGGAAACCAAACCTTTCACAATAGCATAGAAAAAAATTAAATACCTAGGAACCAATCTGACAAAGGAAGTAAAAGATCTCCACATTAGAAACTATAATACTCTGAAAAATGAGACCAAATAGGATATCAGAAAATGAAAATCTCATTAGCTCTTGGGTAGGAAGATCCAACATAGTAAAAATGGCCATACTTCTAAAAATTTAGAGTAAACTCAATCAAAATGTCAGCATACTTCCTAGAACTGGAAAACAAAATCCTAAAATTTATTTGGAAACAGAAGAGGCCTAGATTAAAAAGGGCAATACTGAGCAACAAAGTCAAAACAGGGGCATCAAAATTTCTGTCTTGAAATTGTACTACAGAGCTACTGTAATAAAAACAGCATGTAGGGAGGGAGATAGCTCAGTGACATAAGTACCTGGCAAGCACAAGGTCCCGAGTTTGACTCCCAGTACCACACACATACAGAGAAACATTTAAAAATTTAAAAAAATAGCATGATACTGACAAAAACGAAAGACCTAATAATTAATGGAACTGATTAGAAGAAGCAAGAACAACTCTAGAGACACTCAGCCATTTTAGCTTTGGTACAGGGTCTACAGGGTCAAACATTCCCTGGAAAAAGGAAAGCCTCTTTAATAAAATGTTCAGGAAAAACTGGCTTTCCACATGCCAATATATTCATGTATATCACATGCACTAAACTAAAATTAAAATTGATCAAAGTTCTAAATATTAAACACAAAATCTGGGTCCAGGGAGATAGATCAGTGGAATAAGTGCTTGCCTGGCAACAAGGTCCTAAATTGGATCGCCAAAGAATTAAAGAAAAAACAAAAAACAAAAACAAAGTCTCCTGGAAGAGAAAGTAAATAGAACTCTTGAGGACATAGGTGTAGGTGAACACTTCACGAATAAATCCCTTATGTCATGGGAAATACTACAAAGGATCAACAACTGTGATCTCATTAAAAAGCTTTTGCATAACAAAAGAATCCCCATGACACAGTGGAAAAGCAACCTACATTGTGGGAAAAAAAGTTCCTCAGACAAAGAATTGCTATCAAGAATATAGGAAGAACTCCAAAAACCCTCCAAAAAAATAGGCCTCCAAATTGAAAGACCCAATTCAAAAATGGGCTTCTGAAATGAATGGCACTTCTCAAAAGAAGTACAAACAAAATAAATACATGAAAAATGTTCAACATCATTGGTCATTTGAGAGACACAAATTAAAACAATACTGAGAGTCCATCTCACTGCAGAGAAAATGGCTATCATCAAGAAATTAACCAGGAGGGCTGGGGAGACTCAGTGGAATAAGTGCTTCCCTGGCAAGTGCAAGCGCCTGAGTTCAATCCCTGATTCCGCCAGAAAGAAAAAAGAAATAAACCAATAACAAGCGCTGGAGGGCCAGCCAGATAGCTCAATGGATTAAAGCAGCTATTTAGGCAGAGTGCTGTTGCTTGGGTTGATCCCCAGCATGCCCCACTCCCAGGGCGCACTGAGATGGTGATTGAGATGGGCATCGTGGTGTGCACCTGTAATCCCAATGCTTGGGAGCCTGAAAACAGAAGAATAAGTGATCTATGTAGCTTGACCCTGTAGACTCTGTACCAAATACATAAAAAATAAAAATTCTGGAGGGCTGTGGGAGAAAAGGAACCATTCTCCACTGATTGAGGGAATATAGACTAGTACATCTACTGTGGAAATCAGTGTGGAGACTCCTCACAAAACTGAGATTAATATTTTCATTTAACCCAACTATTTCCTTTTTGGTGTCTGATACATGTGTATCCATGTTTATACCCATACAGTTTGTCATAGTTAAATCTTGGAAACAACTCAAATGCCCATCAACAGATAAATGGATTAAAAAAAAAAAGTGTTTTGTTTTGTTTTGTTTTTAATACAATAGAGTATGACTAGTACTTCTTTAAAAAATAAACTGGAGACATTTATAGCTAAATGGATGGACCTTGATACCATGCTCTTATGTGAAATAAACTAAACACATATGTATAGATATCACATTATTTCACTGGTGTTTTTCTTTCTGGCAGAATCAGGGATTGAATTCAGGCCCTTGCACTGAACATGTAAATAAGAACCAAAATGTATAATAGATATTATGAAACAGGAAGTAATTATTCAAAAAAGTGGGTGGGGACTGGAGTAGGATAGAAGGGAAAAGAAAAAGATAAGGGGAAAAAAAGATAAAATGGAAACAAATCTTTGTAAATAAGAAGAGGAACAAGCACTGAAGAGAGGAGCAAGGAATGGGAAAAAATTGAGATACATCAAATACAGGTACAGTCGCCGGGCCTGGTGGCGCAGGCCTGTAATCCCAGCACTCGGGAGGCTGAGGCAGGAGGATTGTTGTGAGTTCGAGACCAGCCTGAGCTACAAAGTGAGCTTAAGGCCAGCCTGAGCTGCATAGTGAGACCCTGCCTCAAAAAGACAAAAAAAAACAAAACAAAAACAAAATCAAATACAGGTACAAATTCTCATACACACATATATATACATATATGTGTATATATATATATATATATATATATATATATATATATATGCTAAAAAAGTGTAATAGATACCTAACATTTTAGGAGGGCAATTTGAATGGAAGATTTTTTTAAGGATATGGTGAGTTTGAGATATCTGTTAGACATCTAAGCAGGGAGGTCAAGTGCCAATTGAATATACAAGTTGTTAATTCAGCTAGGTATGGTGGCTCATGACCCAAGGACTATGGAAGCTGTAGAAGGTACACTGCAAGTCAGAGGTCAGCCTGAGCTACATATTGAGTACAAACCCAGCCTGAACTACATAGTGAGACCTTGTCTCAAAAAACAGAACAACCAAATTGGTAATTTAGATAAAATATCCAGGTATGAAACAGAAATGTACAAACCCACCTATAGATTAAGAATGCAGACACTAGTGCCAAATGGAAATATAGTATTCAGTTTGTCTAAACCCTCTTGTTTATGCTTTTGTTCTAGGGTTTTTTTTGGCTTGCCATTCAAAAATTTTATATGCATTATTGCCTGCAGTTCACTGGTGTTCTAAAATGTCTTTATTTTTGTTTGGTTTGTTTTAATGTTAGTCTTGTCTTCCCAAGCAGATTATGTGTTTTGAGGGAAGGTTTTCTTTGATACATCCTATAATACTAGGGCCCTACAAGACATTTATAATGTTCATAGAATAAAATAAACTAGACAAATATGGGGCTTTTACTTTCCTATGTCTTTCTTGATCATTACTTATAAGTAATTAATTTAGATACTTCTTGCTAGCCTATATAATGTATTGCAGATCATGCCTATTTTGAGTCAGGCAGAACTTTCTGGAATATGAAGAAAAAATCCTCAGCTCTTCTTCATAATATCTTTATATTTAGACTTCATGTGGTAGAAAAAGTTTTGTTTTGTTTTTTTGTGGACTGAGGATTGAACTCAGGCCCTTGAGCTTGCCAGGTAAGCACTTACTCTACTGGGCTATCTTCTGAGTCCCAACACAGTTCTTGATATGTTTTACATCCAGGTACAAGAAGGAGCTCCTATGCAGTAGTCCCTGTACTCAACTGAACCAATATAGATAACTATATCTAGGTAGGTTCTAGGCTGTGTGACTAACCAAATCTGAGACATGCTTCACCTCTGGTTCAGCCAAAGAACATGGACCAGGGAAATAGCTTGGTGGCACAGTGCCTGCCTGTCAAACATAAGGTCCAAAAAATAAATAAAGAACATAAACTGTGAGAATCTTTCCCCAGAAGAAAAAAAATTGACCACTTTCCCAAACTGATGGTCAAAAAATAATTCTTCCCGTACCAAGTAACTCAAAGATCCAGTCATTCCTTAAGCTTTCAAAAGAAGCTAGTAAGTCCATGGCACTTGCTTTTGTTTTGTTTGCTTTTTAGACAAGGTCTCACTATATAGACCAGGCTGGACTCAAACTTGATACATACACTTCCCAGTGTGGCCTCCAGCTTTTGATCTCTTGCCTCAAACTCTGGTTATAGGTGTGCGTCACAAGCCTAGCTTACAGCTCTTACTTTGAATCTTTCCCAGTTTCATGTATAATGGTACATTTCCCCTGAATCAACAAGCTGTCATAGATTTAGTTGTCACTGATGCATGAACATCACAAAAAAGTAAATACATGAGTTTAGAAGCTAACCAGCTAGAACGGTCAGTATTTCAGCACATCACTTTCCAAGACACTCCTACCCCATATCACAGGTTGTTTCTTGTCCTTATAATTTTTTCCTATTGTCAGTTTGCCTGAAACCTATTCATTTGCCCTCGTTGCCCTCGAGGCAGGGTGGCTCCTAAGAGGCCTGGGAAATCATTGCAAAAACAGAAGGCAGTGAATCATCTTAAGTACATCTCCAGCTGGGACATTTGTACAATATAGTGTTAAAAATGTAGCTACCGTATGTCTGCTTTCTGTTCCACTTCCTTTCCTTTCCTTTTTATACTAACAAGTTGTCTTTTCTACTTAATGTATACTCTGACATTTAACATTTTCAACATTTTAGTTAGAAGTTTGCCACAGAATATGGGGAACTAATGTAAAGAGAGTGCTAACTCCATTATTTTGGAGTTTGCAATGGTTTCTCTACTTACTGGGTCCCTGGACACAAAACATAAGGCTCTCTTTTCTAGAATGTGCTTGAAATCATTCATAAAACTGGAAGATTATCAAGCCAAACTAAATGAATACTTGTTGAAATTACTCTCACATCCTAGAGCTGTGCGTAATGTGAAGTAGCAGGCTTTTAATAACAAACACAACTCTGATCAGTATCACTGCTCTGCAGTCCTGTTGATCAGAGTATTTATTTATTCACTTATTTATTTATTTATTTACACTACCAAGGATTGAACTCAGGACACTGTGCTGGCCAGGCAGGTGCTTATTCTACTGAGCTATCTCCCCAGCCCCTTAGAATTTTGTATTGTAGAAATTTAATTTGGATCTAGTTATTTGAAAATAGATATAACAGTCTGGCAAGTACAAGGTCCTGAGTTCAATTCCCCAAGCCCCCCAAAATAGATGCAATAATAGAATAATCATGGACTTTAACTATTAAAATTTCTATCATAGGATAATGTTGCCATGTATTTGAATGTAAAAAGCAGGTTACTAAAACAAGTCCCAATTTTGTTCAATGTTATACAAACAGAAAATATACACCAAATGTTAACCTTAAAAAATGGAGCCAGGCACAATGGCTCATGCCTGTACTCCCAGCAGTTAGAAAGCTGAGGCAAGAAGATTGTTGCAAATTCGAGATCAGCCTGGGCTGCAGAGTGAGCTCAAGGTCAGCCTGAACTGTCTAGTGAGAGCCTGTCTCAAAAAGAAAAGGAATGAGAGGGGGGAAAAGAGAGAGAGAAGGAGGGAAGGAAGAAGGGAAGAAGAAAGGGAAGGAGGGAAGGAGGGAAGAAGGGAAAAGAAGTGGACTTATATATATATCATATATGTATAATATATATATATATATTTTACTTTTCTAAATACTTCAAAATAAAGTATATTGCAAGTGAAATAGATCAGCAGCATAAGCACCTACCTGGCATAAGCGATATCTTAAGTTCCATCCCTAATACCAAAGAACAACAAAATAATAAAGTATATTACCTCTATGGTTATGTGAATTAGTTTTCATAAAGAAATGTTTATAATATTGCTATGTCTGAATATTTGTGTCCCTTCAAAACTCATATGTTGAGATCCTAAAACTCAAGTAGATGTTATTTGGAAATAGAGTGTTTCAGAGCCAGGGAGATAGCTCAGTAGAATAATGGCAAGCACAATGGCCTGAGTTTAATCCCCCGTTCCGCAAAAAAAAAAAAAAAAAAAAAAAAAAAAAAAAAAAAAAAAAAAAAAAAAAAAAAAAAAAAAAAAAAAAAAAAAAAAAAAAAAAAAAAAAAAAAAAAAAAAAAAAAATAGAGCATTTCTTTAACAATTATCTAGTTCATGAGAGTAGATCCTTTCTAAGAGAATAAGAGAACACTCTTATCCCTTCTACCATGTGAGATTAGAGAAAATATTTACCTATTAGGAAGCAAGACTTTCCTAAATCTGCTCTTGGCCTTGGTCTTAAGCCTCCCAGCCTGCAGAATTATGAGGGATTTCTTTTGTTTACAAGCCACCAAGTTTACAGATTTTTCTCAGCAGTCTAAATGGACTCAGGTAATTACCAATTGTACCACAAAGTCAAAATATGTGAGACTGGATGTGGTAGTGCATGCCTATAATCCCAGCTCTTGGGAGGCTGTAAACAGGTGGATCACTATGAGTCCGATCTAGTATTGAGACCCTGAACACCCTGTAGACCTTTCCCTAAAATACAAAAAAGAAAAAAGAGGTCTAAGCTAGTCATTGTGGTGCACACCTGTGATCCCAGTACTCTGGGAGGCTAAAGAAGAAAGATTCTAAGTTCAGGTCTAACGGAAGAACTTATCAGTGAGATCCTGTCTCAAAATAAAAAGAGCTAGTGATGTTGCTCAGTGCAAAGGCCCTGAGTTCAATCTCCAGTACCAGCCGGGGAGATGACTCAGTGGAATAAGCACTTGCTTGGCAAGCACAAGAGCCTGAGTTCAATCCCCAGTTCTGCCAAAAAGAAAAAAAAAATCTCCAGTACCAGAGGGGGTACAGGGTGTGTGTGGGGAAATATATGTTATTTGGAAATAGAGCATTTCAGAGCCAGGGAGATAGCTCAGTAGAATAATGGCAAGCACAATGGCCTGAGTTCAACCATATATGTGATTTTTTTTTACCATTGTAGATTTTCCCTTGTCTTGCCTACATCATTTATTCTTTCACTTTTAAAAAAATATTATAAGCCGGGCATGGTGGCGCATGCCTGTAATCCCAGCACTCAGGAGGCTGAGGCAGGAGGATTGTTGTGAGTTTGAGACCAGCCTGAGTTACAGAGTGAGCTTAAGGCCAGCCTGAACTGCATAGTGAGACCCTGTCTCAAAAAGACAAAAAAAAAAAATTATATGCTGGAAGTAAATGAATAAATGTACCTATTGCCATACTAGAATTATTTGTGTAGGTGTAGTCTCAACACTGTAGAGGTAGAGGCAGGAGGATTCTGTGAGCCTAGTGGTTCACATACTAGACTCAGTGTAGGAGGAGAAGGAGGAGGAAGAGGAAGAGGAGGAAAAAAAGGAAGAAGAAGAAGGAGAAAAAATATATATCTCATGAACAACATTAGCTAGATCCATATGTGGATCCCATTTTGACAAACTGTAAAAGGACATTTTTTTGAGACAATGGAAGAATTTGACTCTGAACTGGATTATTACCTGATATTGAGGAATTAATTTTAATTAAGCATTAAAAATATTCCCAGAGCCATATTGATAATGCTACTATGGCAATGTTTTTCAAAAAGTGTTTGTCTATATGAAAAATGTACTGAGTTATTTCTGAATTTATTTAGAATGAAATTACATGGTCTCCAGTATTTTCTTCAAAATTTTTCATAAGGGAATGGAAAAATAACAGACCAAAAGGAACAAGATTAGATGAAAGTTAATTAGTAAATGTAAGTGATAGATACATGGAGAAAGGAGTAGAATGAAATAATTAAATTTGTGTGCTTGAAAATTTCCATAATATTAAGATAAATTTTAAGGAAATACATAAAGGCTTTAGGGCAACTATTTCTACATCTGTCCTATGCCTGGGGGTAAGTCTGAGTGAATGACTCTAAGGATTTATAATATTGAGGGCCCTGAGTTGATGTTGGATGTATTCATTTAAATGTGAAGTACTGAAAGAAGTGTATCTTCTTTCTTTTTGGAACCCCTGAGGAGATATACACTAGTGTCAGTCATGACAAGACATAAAACAATCCAAGTCATTTCTTAAAGATGGCCTGTGCCTCAGCAAGCAAATCGAAGTAATGACAGCCATAGCTAGAGTCTGAATCTGAGTTGGGCTGCAATTATTTTCATTTAAAAAATTAAATAAGACAGTAATATTGAACACTTTTTGTGTATTTCTGGTCATTTTCTTTGCTCTTCTGATAAGAGTCTATTTATTTTGGTTCTACTTTTTTTTGATTGGTCTTTTATTTAAGGGAGTCTTTATTTTTTAGTTCTTGGAGAAGGATTTTTTTTTTTTGTTCAGGATGTGTTGAGGGCAGGTCTGGTGTGGCTTGTGGATCTGGGGATCAAACTACAGTCTCCTGTGGCTGACTGAGTTTGCCCACGCAGGCGCTTTAAACAACTGAGCTAACTGGGAAACTCCTATTTTTTAGTTCTTTATGTATTCTATGTATTGGTACTCTGTTCAAGGAACAGCTAGCAAAATTTTTACCATTCAGTAGGTTGTCTTTTTATTCTGCTGGTTGTTTCCCTTGCGGGGCAGAAGCATTTTAATTTGATTAATTTGATAGGATTGCTAGACATAATGGTACATGCCTATAACCTCAACACTTGGGAGGTTGAAGCAAAAGGATTGTTGAAAAATTGAGACCAGCCTGGGCTACAAAGTGAGCTCAAGGTCACTTTGACCTCGAGGCCAAAGTGACCTAAATTGCCTAGCAAGGCCCGGGAGATGACTCAGTGAATAAATGCTTCCCTGGCAAGTGCAAGGGCCTGAGTTCAAGCCCAGGTTCCAAAAAAAAAAGTTACCTAGCAAAACCATGTCTCAAACACACAGACACACACACACACACACACACACACACACACACAGACTCATACACTCACACACACACATTGATATGTTCCCATTTGTTGATTCTCAGTATTATTCCTTTGCCATTGAAGTTCTGTTCAGAAGGGCCTTTCTTATACTTGTGTCTTTGAGAGTTGTACCTATTTTATCTCCAGCAGATTGTCTTTGTTTTAACATTTAGATCTTTGTTCCGTTTTGATACTAGTTTAATACATGGTGAGATATATGGATTTAAACTGTTCTGCATGTGTATAGCCAGTTTTCTAAGCACGGGTTATCAAAAGGGCTATCTGTCCTCCAGTAAATGGTTTTAGCTGTTTTGTCAAAGATCATATGACCATATGTTTCTAAGACTGTTTCTGTTTCTTCTTTTCCACTGATCCACATGCTCATTTTTTACACCAGTACCATGCTGGCTTTTTTTTAATTTTTAATATTTTTGCCATGCTGTTTTTAATCACTGTAGCCTCATAGTATAATTTCAAATCTGTGATTGTGATGCCAACTGCTTTATTTTTGTTACCAAGAATTGCTCTTGCTATTCTGGTTCTCTTCTGGTTCCACATACACTTTAAGATTTTTTTTGAAGCTCTGTAAAAAATGACATTCATATTTTTATTGTGATTGCATTAAATATGGGTGGGCTGCAATATTTCAGACTGAGTCTTTATTAGATATAAACTGTGTTTAAATCCTATGGGTGGCGATAAAATTTGACAAGGGTATTTATTTGCTTCTCAAGAGCTTAACTTTGACAAGATAATTGCTTTGGTACATTATGGACTATCAGTGACATCAGGTCCCCAACTTCTATTGCTACAATGATAACACCTTTCAGAGGAAACAGCAGTTGTTACGGTCACTCTGATTCCTAGACATGAAAAATGAGGTAAAGAAATGTCTGGATTCCTCATAATTAGGCACAAAGAGCTTGAAGTGACAAAGCAAAAGCATATTTCAATGGAGAGTCACTGTACTCTTCAGCAGGTAAAGCAGTCTACTCATTACCCAGCTCTTGACTAGGATGACTGTATCATTATATTTTATGGAAACAACTCTGAGTATGATTCAGAGGTGTGACTGGAATATTCCTCCCACTCACTTGTCTCTTGTGTAATCTTGGGCAGGTCATTCTTCTTAAAATTAGGGTAATAATACCTTGGCTGTATACCTCCAAGACTGTTGTGAGGATCCTAAGAGATAATATATGGAACTATAACTTTGGAAACTAATGCTATACAAGTATGAGGTATTATTGTTACTGTGACTAACTGATTTACATCAGAAAGCCCCTTATTTTCCTTGATTTTATGTTAACAATAAATATTCAATTAGTATATCATAAAATTAGATACTCATAAAACAACCACAGAGAATCTTATGCATGCTAAGATCATTCTGTATTCTCTTATGTTACACTGGAAATCCTGGGAATAAGAAAATACCCTGGAGGTATATCCTTGAATACGTGTTTATCAATTTAAGAGACAATAGGGCCTGGGGAGGTAGCTCAGAGTCTAAACACATGCTTGTGGTATAATAATGTCTGTAAGTATAATATCATGTATGCACCTTCTGTGATACCAAAACATTATATGAAAACAGTTTGCAGTGTATTAATTTATCAAATCCATCTTGTCAAGGTATCTTAAAACTGTCTCATTGATATTTGTACTTCAATAAAACAAAAATAAATACAAAAAAATAAAAAATAAAATAAACACATGCTTGGTGAGCACAAGGACCCAGGTTCAATCCCCAGTACCACATGCCATACCAGCCTGGGAACCCCAGGACTGCCATGCAGGCCACCAAAACCAGGCATGGTGGTGCATTCCTGTAATCCCAGAACTGGGGAGGTTGAGATAGGAGGGCACTATGAGTCTGAGCTGCATAGCTAGACCATGTACGGAGTAATAAATAAATGATTAAAAAACTTTAAGAGAGCAATAAATTACTGTTTTCTATTAATAACGCCTATTATTTTATAACCTCAACTTCCTAAGTCAATATTTCTTCAGAATTAATTAGAAGATTAGAATAGGGTCATTTGTGACCCATGGCACAAATCTGGCCACCACCTTTTTGTATGCTTTGAAAACTAAGTATTATTTTGACATTAATGTTTTTTAATCAAAGATAAGGAGCTGGGAATATAGCTCAATGGTAGAGACCCTAGCTTTGAGTGTGAGTGAGACCATAGGTTCAATTCCAAGCACCACAAAAAATAAAATAAAACTTTAAAATGAGACTATTTTATGATACTTCATAATTATATGAACTTCAAATTTCACTGTACATTATTGGAAATGACCACATTAATTTGTTTATGTACTGTTTATGATTAGGGTAGAGTCAAGCAGTTAGAAGAGAAACCAAATGGTCTAAAAAAACTAAAATATTTAATATCTTGTCCTTTGAAGCAAAATTGCCTATCTTAGGTCAGATAATTCAAAGAAACAGAAAAAAAATTAAGTTCCTAACTCTCTTTTAGGGTAAATAAACTTGAAACATGTAAATTCAAGGGATGCACATACAATGCGAGAACTTTAAAGTTATGATTTTTACATGCAATACCTTGTTTTGAACCAATTTAAAACTTTTTAATTAAAGTAATAATTAAAAATATAAAGAAATAGAGTGCAATTAAATACTTAAAATTGTTATAGTTTGCCCAATGATGGCAGCAATGTAAAGAGAATAGGGAGTCTATAAATTTATAGTTGATCTAGAGTAGAAACTGATTCTGGCTAGGGGAAACAGGAAGTTTACTGGAAAGGGTCTTGCATACTTCCAGGTTTGAGAGAAGAGCAAGACATCATAACTTTTGGAAAGACAGAAAGCTAGGGAGCTCTAGATCCTTGGGATGGTGGTGGGGGCCTGTTCTTGGGGCACATTTCAAATTTGGGGAAGAAAAATTGATGGCAATAGTTTATGACCCTGTAGTCAAGAGAACGGAACTGTATTCTCAGTAGCTTCACTGGAATCCCATGGATGGAACAGAGAAGAAACAAAGACATGTTAACAAGGAGTAAGGGATGTCAGGCAGATGAACACCAGGAGATGTGCTCCCAGGATGCTTGTTGGGAAGCACTTTAATCCCATCTTCACCACCACATGGATGAACATTAGATGTTATTTTACAGGGCTTCCTGTAAATTAAGTATTTAATTGCAGAGGTAATAATAATTTTATTATACTGTATATTTATGTAAAAGAAGAGGGCACAGTCAAATCTGTCTATTATAAAATTATTCGCTGGCCTAAGATATCAAAAATTTTAACCTCAGAATGATTTTTTAGCTGGGCGTGGTGGCGCATGCCTGTAATCCCAGCACTCGGGAGGCCAAGGCAGGAGGATTGTTGTGAGTTCGAGACCAGCCTGAGCTACAAAATGAGCTTAAGGCCAGCCTGAACTGCATAGTGAGATCCTGTCTCAAAAAGACAAAAAAAAAAAAAAAAAAGAATAATTTTTTAATTTACAGAATGCTTTCTGAGGGTCAAGTTAAAATGTAATATTATAGCTAGACACATTTTCTCATACCAGTCATCCCACCTACTTGGAAAGCTGAAGGAGGATCACGTGTTTTAAGAGTAGCATAGGCAACTTAATGAAACCCGGTCGCAAAATCCAAATTTGGAAAAAAATTTAAGAGTTTGGGGGTATAGATTAGTGATAGAGTAATGCTGGGTTTGATCACGAAACATACCACAAAAATTAAAATACCATAAAAAAGAAGAAGGAAGAAAGAAAGAAACAAAAGTTTTAATGGTGTGACCATTAGTACCATTTTTATACAACATGGTGCTAGAGGTTTCAACCAATGGAATAATATGAAGAAAAGTACAAGACATAGGATTGAAAACGAATAATATACATCATTTATTGTAAGTTATGTATGTGTTTCCAAATGATTATAATTAATAAGTTAATTCAGTTTGTCATTGGATGAAGGTTACTGCACAAAATTTCATATTATTCGTATGCCAGGAACAAAACAGCAGAAAAAGAGAACAAAATATTTAAAATGATATCATTTTAAATTGCATCAAACATTTAAAATGTAGGAATAAATGTAGTAAAAATGTGCTGTTTCTTCCCATTATTTATACATGAACATATCCTAATGAAAATCCCAAGGGCCAGGGAGATAGCTCAATAGAATAAGCACTTGCCTGGCAAGTGCAAGGTCCCAAGTTTAATCTCTGGTACCACAAAACAAACAAACAAACCAAAAAACCTAATGAAAATCCCAGAAAAGCTATTTTTGGTGGTGAGGTTCAAATCTAGAACTTCCACATGCTAGACAAGCACTGGACCCCTTAAGCTACCTCCCCTGCCCCTTGAACTTAAGACTTTTGTAATGATTGATACATTGGGTCAACTTGAGAAGTTTAGAAATTTAACTAAGCCACTCAGCAGGGGGCTAGGCCCTCACTTCATAGATTCACCATCTTGTGTGAGAGGAGGGCACAGAGAAGGTGTGAGTGCTGCACTCACCCTAGCGGAGGGTAGCCTGTCTGCAATATAAGGGGAGAAAAACAGGCTTGATCTTGTCCACTTTTTTTTCTCTTCTTGCTTTTACTGCCTTCTGCCACCTTGAACTGTATGGTGAGGGTCACCATACTACCCTGCGTTGGGGCCAGCTGAAACCTCCACAGCTACAGGCTAAATAAACCTTTCCTTCCTTAATTTTGTGTTTTGCTTATTTGATCCAGCAACAAAAGAAAACTAACACAACTTTTTATTGGGGGTTGAGTTGGCTTGACAAGGTGATTCTAAATTTTATAAGGAAATGAAAAGGGTGAGAAATGGCTGAGACAATTTTGAAGAAGAAAAAAAACAAAATGGGAGTATCTATGTCATCAGCTATGAAGTTTGCTAGAGTGGACAAGTCTTGTTTGCTAAGAACTGAGGGTTTTATCAGGAGACAGCACTTTCCACTTTTAAAAACTAAAAGTGCTAAGCAAATTGGGACAAGTTGGTGCTCTGAAAACTTATTATAGAAAGATATTAGGACAGTATGATATTCGTACAAATAAATGAAAGAGAAGAGCATTGACTGTACCAGGTTTTTCAAAAGTAATTTACACGGGGACTCTGGACACCATTTGGCACAGCTATCTATTACTCTGTTTATATTCTTCTGCAAACATCCCAGCCACTGTGCCCAGGCCTCTAGGTTTTTCCTCACCTCTTTTTCTGTCTTTCTTTTACCTTTTTATTTTATTCTATTTTGTTTTTGGACCAGAAATCGAACTCATGTCCTCACACTTACCAGGCAGATGCTGTGCCTCTGAGCTGTGTCCTCGGCCCGCCTCACCCTCTCTTTAGCTGATTGCTCACAGGTAGACATCTCGCTCAAGCCAGGTGCAATGGATGCAGTTGGTGTTCTGCCCAAATGTTCTTGACTGCTGCTGTGAAGAATGGCTGCAAACAAGTCTCTACTGACATTTCCTATTGAATTGCTTTGCCCCAAAATACTTGAAAAGTTTTACCCTCCCCCCCACTGGAGGCAGCCCACATCCTTTCTTTGGGGAAGGGCATAATACACTGCCATTCACTCTCCACATCCCACCTGTGGGATCAGACTGAAACTAGGGTTGTTTAGCTCTGTCTTCTGCACTCCCCCACTTCTTCACTTGCACCAGAATCCCTCTGCCTTTAGGGAACTGAGCTAAGTCTTTGAGCCTATAACACCGGCTTATCCCAAAGACCAGAAACCTGAGGCACACTGAGTCAGTGGGCTGCAACACAATTGTAAGCCTCTGTGCTGGGTTTCTGGGTGAACTGTCATTAATCATCTATCAGTTATCAATTTAATTTCAGAAATATCCTGGGAGCTTTCCAATAATCCCCTTTTCTGTTTAAGTCAGACAAAGTCCATTTCTCTTCCTTGAAACCAATATAACCATAACTAATGCAATGGCTGGTCCAGACCTGACATAACATGGCTTTGGAAATACAAACCAATGCTTTGTGGGATAACATCAGTTGGAATCCTGAGGAGAAAATTAATTGAGTGCCCTTCCTATTCTATTGGCATCAGAAACCAGAAGTGTTGTTGGAAATACTGCCCATCTTCTAACCCTCTAAGAATTTGCCTTGCTGGAGCTTTAGTTTGTTACTTAGGGCCATGTTTCTCTGAGAACTTTTAAAGTCACCAGAGGAAAGGAGGGCTAAATTCTTTCCAGTGGCCATCATCCTCTCCTATCTTTGCTTCCTTTTAGGTCCAGGAAGCCTCCAACATCTCTGTCCTTCCTGTCCCTAAGGTGTGTTTTCTGCAGCCTGTTATTTGCAGTCTGTGCTTGCAGAAGCAGTATATTTGCATACATGTTGAGAAAGTGGCAGGAGGGTGGCAGTGAGGGATGAGGGGTGATCAGATTTTAGATCACCATGGATTATGAAGAGAGGGTAACACAACACAGGCCTGATTAGTTCCACTCTGAACTGTTCACTGATTCGTCAGAAAATTGATCCTTCTGACCCAGACTGTTCCCTTTCAGTAGTCAAAGGCAGCTTTTGTTTGAATCAGTAATTTTGCTTCTACAGCATTTTATTTATTTATTTATTTTTAGTCTTTTTGAGACAGGGTCTTGCTGTGCAGCTCAGGCTGGCCTTGAGCTCACTTTTTTTTTTTGGCAGAACCGGGGATTGTACTCAGGCCCATGCGCTTGCCAGGCAAGTGCTTATTCTACTGAGCCATCTCCCTGGCCCTTTGAGCTCACTTTGTAGTTAAGGCTGGTCTTGAGCTCCAAATGATCCTTCTGCCCCAGCCTCCCAAGTACTGGGATTACAGGCTTGGGACACCATACCCGGCCTTTTTTTTAATGGTACTGGGAATTAAACCCAGGGCCTTGTAGTCAAGCATTCAATGGTCAGCTACAGTACATCCCGTCTTTTAATTTTTATTTTTTATTTTGAGATGGTCTTGCTAAGTTGCTAAGGTTGGCCTATAATCCTCTTGCATTAGCCTCCCAAGTGGGTAGAATTACAAAGGTGCATTAGTATACTTGTAGAGTAAATGCTCTATAGCAGTTTTCTGTTGTTTAGCCAGAGACAAATTTCTACGTGGGCCAGATACAGATATAGCAAGATACTACTTAAGATACTAATGTACAGGGTTTTTTTTCTAGTTGATATTTCCTCCTCTCCCCTACCATTCAAGTCTACAGGTAATCAAAGGGGAGAGACTGTACAGCAAAGAGAAAAATGTTGGTGCCTTTCTTTCTTTCCTTTTTCTTATTGATACATGTTTGCAGTGCCCTGGGTACAGGTGCACAACACTTCATAACTCTTAAAAAAAAAAAAAAAATCTATCTCCCTTTTCCTGGTATCTAACTTTTATTTTGCTCTTTATTTATGTTTTGGGTTTTTGGGACACCATGAGATATTTAAGCTTCTGTGCTTGACTTATTTCATTTGATATTATGGTGTCAAGGTAATCATTCTACAAGTAACTCAAATTTATCCTTTGTTATGGCAGAGTAGTGATCCACTGAGTATAAATGTCACTTTTTTTTTTTTTTTTTTTTTTTTTTTTTTTTTTTTTTTTTTGTACCAAGAATAGAACTCAGGACCTTAAGCTTGCCAGGAAGGCGCTTATGCCATTGAGCTATCTCCCCAGCCCCACATTTTCTATATCTATTTATTTGTTGATAGACATATAAGCTGCTTCCAACGTTTAGCTATAACGAACTATGCTGTTATAAATGTGGGTATATAAGTGTTACCATAATATGATATAATTTATTTCTTTTAGGAAGATAACTAGGAGAATAGCTGAGTCAAGGGAAATTCCTAGCTTTAGTTTTCTGAGGAATCTTCACACTGATTTCCATAGTAGTTGTATTAGTTTATACCCTGAAGATAGAAGGGTCCCTTTTTTCTCTGCAGTCTAGCCAGTACTTGTTTGTTTGGGTTTTTTGTTTTGTTTTTATTTCTTGATGATAGCCATTCTTTCTGTAACTTCTAGCTCTTCCCTAATGTCCAAATAACCATGAAAGGCAGCTGTTTGTACCAGTTCAGAACATCATAGTAGAACAACAGAGCAATGAAAGCACTCACAGAAGAGGACTTCCAGAACTGCTTCAGAAAATGGCAAGAATTAGAGGCTAAGCACATGAAAAGTGAGGGGTGTGTTATGGGGACGGTTGATATATTTTTTATAATAATTTTTAAATAATGTAAATATTTACCATATTTTCTATTATACTTGGTATCAGTGAACAAAACACAAGATCCTAAATAAAATGTTGTTCCTTAAATTAATATTACTTAAAAAAATAAATTCTTAAAAAAAAAACCTGCACAATGATCACCATCTGGGTAGAAGTAGCATTCTACTGTGTATCAGGGGAGAGAAAACACAATAAACAGATTATATAAGAATAAAAAGTTGTATGGACTAAAAAAAAAGATAAAAATAGAATGGAAAGTGGGTGTCAGAAGGTCCAAGATGAGAGGAAATGGTACAATTTTAAGTGAATTTAGGGGCAATGGTCTCACTGAAAAGGGGATACTTGAGCAAAGACTTGCTACTCTGAAGGTTAAGGCAGGAGGATTGCACATTTGAAGCTAACTGGACAACTTAGCAAGATCCTATCTCAAAGTAAAATTTAAAAATAAGGATGGGATGTAGCTTGGCAATCCTGAGTGCCATAAACAAAATAAAACATATCGCAGCTTCTGAGAGGAATTCAGCATCACTGTTCTGGGTTTTTCATGAGGCTGCAGTTAAGATGCTGCACAGAGCTGTTGCTTTGGAACAGCTCAGTTCTACTGTTTCAGAACAGTCCCCAAGTGCTGCAAGATGGAAAAAAGACAGACATAGGAGTACAATTTTATTGAGGAGGACTTACTAATGGGAACAAGGTCCTGGGAGGCAATAAGACCAGTTGGGTCGATGCAATTTTGGTAGGGAGAAGGGATGCATTTTTTGGATCTATACAGTTTAGTTCAGAATTTTTTGTGGATTAGGACAACAGTGCATCATCCCAGCTGGAATGTCCCTGCCTGGTTTACCTAAAGATATAATCAAAGAACAAGTTTCCAATTGTAAAGCCATATATGTGATATATATATATATATATATATATATATATATATATATATATATATCAGGGTCTATAGGATTTCACTACACAGATTGGGCTTGTAGTGATACTCCTGTTCTCAGCTTCCCAAATAGTGGAATTACAGGTGTACCACCATGCCCAGTCTTAATTGCCATCTCTGTGTGCCCCAGGGGCAGGGCTGGCACAGCACACAGGGCACTGAACCTCCAACCCCTGTGTCTGCCTAAGCAGGCGCTTTAATCTGCTGAGCTATCTGGCTGGCCCTATATATGGTTTTATCTATAAAGAGATTGGTGCTGAAAGAAGCCCAGCAACATGGACAATGTGTGTGTGTGTGTGTGTGCATGTGTGTGCGTGTGTGTATCTATTTATGGTTCCCTGGAAAATTGTGTAGGAGAAAACAGGGAGGGCTACTTGAGAGCAGTTACAACTCAAGATGGTTGCAGTCATGTCATGTGTATCCATTCATCTGTGGTCACCTGAAGACTTCAAGATCAGGGACTCAATTCTCAACAGATAGGTAAAGAGGATTCCAGGCAAAAGAAGGAGCCAGAAGAAATGCCTTGAGATTAGGCAGATAGCAGAGGAGAATGTGAGAAGAGATTAGATGTATCCAGAGAGGTTGGCATTTGCGGTATTGTCTTCTATTGCTGCATAATACATTGTCCTAAAATTTAGCAATGTTTTTTAAAATTATAGATGAAATAGAAAAATTACAAGTTTAAGGCCAGGCTGGGCTATGTATGTTATGGAATGAAACTTTTTCTCAAAAACCAAAACAACAACAATAACACACACACAAAAAGTGGATGATACAAGAGACAGCAGGACAGAACCTGCATGCGTCCTTAGTGATTTAGTCTCAAAAGACAGTCGCCATTACAGTACTTGTACACATCCCATTAGGCCCGCAGATCAGCTATGGCTCTCTCCAGACAGGAACGCTACCAAGGCATAGCTAGCATGAGAAAAGGATTATGGGCAGCCGCCTTGCACACCACTGCCACAGTGGGGGCCAAGCACAGTCAGGGTGTGAATCCTGATAGGATTAATCAGCCTCGTTGCTGCAGACAGAACTCTGATATAAATCTTCATGGAATCACTGGCTAATTGGATTTGCCATTAGCTTCCTGTCAGACCACTCACAGGCACATCTTTCTGTAGACTGAGATTGGTTCCGAAAGAAGCCCAGAAACATGGACAATGTGTGTGTGTGTGTGTGTGTGTGTGTGTGTGTGTGTGTGTGTGTGTGTATATGAAAGAGAATCGTAAACCAACAGAGCTTGAGGCCTACCACGCAGTCTTATTATTAAGGCTATTTTAAACATAGACTGACTCCATTGGGAGGTATATAGTGGTAGAAATCCGTGTAACAAAGTGGAAGAAACATAGGGATCAGAATACAAAAAGTATATTTATTTTGATTCGGAGCAAACTCTACACTCAAACTTACCTCTTTTTATTCCTAAGGTATTTTACAATAGTAGAATATATGCTTTGTGGAAGTTTTAACTTTCCAGGTTTTGTGGTCATAAGTCTATACAGGCTTATATTGGTAATTATAACAGTCAAAGATTCAAATTTTTTTTAGTATATGTGCTGCTGAAGCGAGCACCAAAGATTCAAATTAAATATGTGGAAATGACAATTTTCTATTGAGTCAGCTTTGAGGAATTCTCTACTGCTGCCATCTTGTGGCCTTTGATGTAATAACAAATAGAGTGGATATTGTGGCTTTGGTGTTTTGTTTTGTTTTTTCTTTTTTTGTATCAGGAATTGAACCCATGGCCTCGCTTTCCCAGGCAGGCACTGTGCCACTGTGCTGCATCCCCAGTAGAATGGTTTTGATAGGGAACATTTGGCTTGGGAACAGTTTTTATGTGAAAACATCTTGGGGTTTAGGTTAGCACAAACTGAGTAAAGCCCTATATTAATCCTGAGCTAAGGAGAATGGGATTAAGTGCCCACTTAAATTCTACACACTATACCACATTTGCCTTATATAGGTCCTAGCTCCTCCTCCTTTCCCCCTTCCTTTTCTCCCTATTGCTGGGGACTTAACCCAGGGCCTTTGCATTGAATTAAATTCCCAACTCCTTTAATTAATTAATTAATTAATTAATTAATTAATTAATTATTTAGAGAAAGGATCTCTCTAAATTGCTAAATTGACAGGCTGGGCTCAAACTTAAAATCTTCCTGCTTCAGCCTCTCAGGGTGATTACAGGCACTTGCTACCAGACAGGTCTCTTCTTTTGTGTTCTATTGCTCAGCCATTGATTGGCTCCAGAGTGAAGAGAGTCTCCCCTGGGCAAGGGCAGTTCTCAGGAGTATTAGCCACAAAAGAAGCCAGCATGCAGGAAATGGGTACCTGTGAAAAAGGTTCTGTATGCCCTCTTCTAATGTCCTTCCTCAGTCCCACTCAAGATAGTATCTGTGTGGTGCAGATGTGGTCTAACGTGTAGAATGCAAGGGGCCACTAATTCCCCTTAGCTCAGCATTAATGCTGGGCTTTATGCAGGTTGTGCTAAATCTAAACCCCAAATGTTTTCACACAAAAGCTGTTCCCAAGCCGAGTATTTGCCATCAGTGCTATGACATAGCTATACCAAAAGCAAAAGCACATTAATTCCTTGAAAACTTCAAGTCGCAATTTTTTTTCAGAACAGGGGGTTGAACTTAGGCCCTTGAGCTTGCCAGGCAAGCACTTATTCTACTGAGCCATCTGCCCAGCCCTGTAAAGCTCTTACTCTTAATATCTAGCTCTCACTACACATGTCTGATGATTTTGTTCTTTTGGTACCAGTCTTTTCAGAGTACACAGGAAATGTTGGTTGAGAATGGCCAGGAGTAGGCCTGAGGCTGGGGCATTAGTGTATCAGTCAAACTTTCACAAAAAAATCTAAGTCTGAGGTAAGTATATAGACTGAAACCCAGGTGACTAAGGAGGCAATGTGGGTGGCCCATCTGGAAAATGCAAGAATACCAGAGTAGCAGCCAGGAGCCCCAGTCTTTTGGTACCTCAGCAGGAAGTGAAAAGATACTTGCAAATAATTTAAGGAAATATTAAGCCTGTATTCAGTTCATTTAAATGAATTTCAGAGTAGCATTTGATTAATTCCAGCTTTGTAATTTGTAGAGAATTATCTTTAATAATTCCCCTAACTCATACTCAGGTTACATATCCACATATCCACCTGCAGCCTCACTTTCAGCAGCAGACCTAGGGGCAGTAGGAATCATGATATTTTCACCCTTTTCCACTAACTCCAGAGTTTGTACTTCTAATAGTCCTTGTGTGAGTTCACCTGTCCTCTCTGATCCTGATTCAGGTGTCAGCCACAGCCACTTCTGGCCAGGCCTCCATCACCAGAAGGAGCCACCCCGTGAGCAGTTCTGCAAGCATGTTTCTCTTTTCTGATCTTGTCCAGAACTGGAAAACTCTTTCCCCAAAGAGCTGTGGATGAAAAGGATCTCCAAGAGAGGTATATCATATTTAGGAGTGATCAGGAACCACCTAAAATCATCTCATGTAGCCCCAGAAACAATCACATTCCACTAGCCTTTGGGAAATGACAACCTGCAGCATATGCTCTGATGTGAAGAATCTTCTTGTTATTTCACAGTATGTAACTTCATCTTGTCACTCTGTAACGGAAGACCTAAAACTTGACAGCAATGAGACTGCACAGTGGAAACTGCAGTAGAAAGCTGTTGTGTTCACCATCCTAGTTCTCCGGGTTGATGGACTAAGATTTTTCTCTTCCTATTTGAGCCACAAAGCTTATGGCAACAAGTTCTCTCTCACTGGTTACTCTGCCCACTGAGTTCAGTAGGTCATTTACACAGTTGGGATTTCTTGACTACAAAGTGTGGGCAACGGTATGATACCAGGCAAAGATTCCAGAGTTAAGGAAAGACTGGCATTGCATTCACTCTGAAAGCAGACACAGGCACAAAGTCCTTACCTTCAGGGTTTAGCTTGGGTAAGTAATCTCAAAGTCAACAGGTCTGTCTATATTTAACATAGACAATTCTTGTTTAATGAGGCCAAAGAACACAACATCAGTGTTCTCTTCTCATCACTCTACTTCCAGCTCTTTTCCCCAAGATAAAGAGTGCTATCAGTTTCTTATTCATCTTTTTTTTTTTTCAAAGTGGAATCAGGGATTGAACTCAGGCCCTTGTGCTTTCCAGGGAAGCTCTTATTCCACTGAGCCATCTCCCTGGCCCCTCTTATCCATCTTTAATCATAGCTAATGTTCAATGTAAATGTCAGCTGTGCCATATATAGACTCTACTTGTCACTTCTTTAAGCATATCCTAGTGATCATTTAAAAAATGCTATGCTTGGGCTGGAGGTCTGGTTGGTGATAGAGTTCTTGTCCTAAATGCACAAGGTGCTAGGTTTGATCCCCAGCAGTACATACACACACACACACACACACACACACACACACACACACACACACACACACGGGGAGCCCTTTCTCGTCCTCATCTCAGTCTAAGAAGTTTACATTTGTAATCCCAAAAACATGTTATTGGAATCCATCAAGTTAATTCCAATTTACCACTTCCAGGGCAAACCACAACAAGAATAAAGACACTAAGGCATATTTATGGTTATGGGGAGCCAAAGGGTACTAAGTCCAGCCACAGTGATGGCTATCTAGAACAAAGGCCTCAACCCAGGGCTGAACCCAGGCTTTATTCAATTGTGCAGCAGGAGTGGCTTAAAGGTGAATGACTGAGAACTGCAGGAAGCAGGTGAGTACTGTGAGCTGGGCTAGGTAGTAGGCTTGCATTTACCTCTGTGATATGCAGAGAGAAGGATATATAGAAAACGTAGTTTGCATTATATTATAGAGAGAATATCTATTGTTTTGGGGTCTGGTGCTTCCGATGTGTAACCTTTCAAGCCCCAGGAAGTCATAGCCTCTATCTTGAAGCTAGATCCCAGCTGACAGCATGGAGCACTGGCTCTTTGTCCTGTCTCGACCTGGCTCATATCTAAGAGCAGGTGTGGGTTATCAGGGAAACACGCGTGCCAGCTTCAAAAACTACCACCAGCACCTCTGCTATACTGATATGCATTGCTTAGAGTCAATCGAAAGGAAAAGAAAAAGTCCTAGGCAGCTCTGTACCTATTAGTACATGGATACAAGGTCAGACACATCCAAAATGGAGACAACTGCTCTTCTTTCAAGGAGAGTTTCCCAGGAGGTCCTACACACACACACACACACACACACACACACACACACACACACACACACACACAATGCTGAGTTCCTTTTATGTGACCTATTTTTGTTCGAGCTCCCTTATTTATTTTTGGTAGGGTTTTCTCTTTTTTCTTTTTTAATTGTTTTTTGGTTTTTTGAGATAGAGTCTCGCTATGTAGTTCAGGCTGGCCTTAAACTCGTATAGATCCTCCTGCCTCAGCCTCCCAGCTGCTAGGATTATGGCATGAGCCACTACACCTGGCTTGAGTTCCCTTAAATGCAGAGCCTAAAGCAAAGATATGGGTACAAAGCAGTTTATTAGGGACATAATTCAGGGAGCAGAAGTGAACGAGTAACAAGATTTAAAAAATGATATAAATGAAGGCTGTGACATCACATATTTCATTTTGGCTATATGAAGCCTGAAATGTTTTTTTTTAAAGCTGGGTGCTGTGTTGCATACCTGAATCCCTTCACTTGGAAGTCTTGGCAGGAAGTTCACAAGTTTGAGGCCAGACTGAGCAACTTAGTGAGATCCTATCTCAAAATTTAAAAGCTATGGTTATAACTCACTGGTAGAGTACTTGCCTCAGGCATACAAGGCTCTGGATTTGTACTGTGAAACAGAAATTACTTAGTTGAAAAAAAAATTAGCTATCCAGTGAAGAAGCTAAGCAAGCTGTGGCTAAAAGAGTAAAACTTTTCACAATCAATAAAATGTAACAGATGACTGAGTTTTTCAGCAACAGGTCTGTCCCCTGGTATAATGTCTACAACTTCCCTGACTTTCTCTCCCCTGACAATTGATGTTAGTAACAGGAGTGTGCATACTTTGTTAGACTCCATTCAGAATCCACAAGATAAAGCTAGTCTTTCCTATTTGTGGCAGCTGTACCCCTGAGATCTCTAATTGCATTAAAACATGGTCCCAGATGCTGCTTTCCATAAAATTCATGCATATGTTCTCTTAGATATGTTTTCAATATAGTACTCCTCAAAGAGGAAGCCATTACCACACACATTTATTTTTCATGAAGTGTAACAGGAATCATGGATTCAGCAAGTGAAGCTGAAAGCCATATTAATAATGCATGTTAAGTACAACTGATAGGCACTCTCTTTAACTTAACATCACTGAGAGTGTTACAGCAAAGAGGAATAGATGTGGTAACATGGTCGCATCCTTTGCTGTAGAGATGCTGAAGGGACTGGCAGTGAATGTTTCCTTTTTGCCTTAAATGAGATGTTCTCCATCACTAATGAGCAAAATTACTATATAAAGGTGATTCTGATCAAAAGACCTCTCTCCCTTCTTTCCAACAAATAAACTCCTGTCATGTATGAGACAGTGCTTTAGGTCTTTTTTTTTTTTTTTTTTTTTTTTGTCTTTTTGAGACAGGGTCTCACTATGCAGTTCAGGCTGGCCTTAAGCCCACTTTGTAGCTCAGGCTGGTCTCGAACTCACAACAATCCTCCTGCCTCAGCCTCCCAAGTGCTGGGATTACAGGCATGCACTACCATGCCCGGCTTTGCTTTAGGTCTTGAAATCTACAAGTGAACAGGTCTTGTGAATGTAGCTGCCTTCATTCAAACTCCTGTCTAAAGGAGTTTACTTTACTTTATCCAAATCAGATGCTAGGTTGTGTTCAGCTACCCACCTTTCTCTGCTCAGCTCTGTGCTTTAGGAGAGGTTGGTCATAGGCCCATGGGACAAGTGCTGACTGTCCCAAGGCAGTTGTGGCTTTTTCATAGGAATTGGTTTAGAGAAAGTCATATAATGTCATTCTGACCAATGAAACTGGGAAGACTATAAGTGGCTCCAGGGAAAGATTGTCTTGCTCCCAACAAAAGATAAAGGGGAAAAGAGGATTTTTTTTTTCTTTAGATATAACTGCATCCAGACATGAACTTAGTATGGAAAGAATTACAATGTGACAGTAATGGGGAAACTGGCTCTTCAGATCAGACCTGGAGCCTTGCTATTTGAAAAACAAACAAACAAAAAACAATCACTAAGTTTGAATGCTGTGGTGTAAAGCCTCCCAAGTGTGACAGAGTAGCAAGACAGGGATGAACCTGGTCTTTGAATGCCATGGGATCACTGAATTATTCTGCCCTAGAGCTGCCCTGTCCTTGGACTTCAGTATCAGAATAGCAAATTTCCTTGTTGTGTAAGCTGGATAGGCATGGCATAATTTTAAAGTGTCTTTTAAAACATTTTAAGTGTCATTGTGTTTGTGTGTGTGTGTGTGCTTTTGATTCAGAATCTAAACTCTCTATAATTTGCTATTAAAGTATAGCATAGTGTCTCAAGTGGGTTCCTTTGATGTTGAGTTTTAGACAGGAGTCCGAATGGAAGTGATTTACTGAGGTTATAGCCTCAGGAGACTCCCGTAGAAGAGGGAAAGAAACAGGATAAGGGAGAAAGGAAGAGATGAGCAAGGATATCATCTCAGGCAAGGTCTAGCTTGGCCTTGATCTAAGGAAGAGAGCATTGCCCAACATGGTAGCTGCTAGCTATATGTAGCCATGTAAAATTTAATTAATTGAAAGAAATTAAAATGTGAAGTTCAGATCTTTAGTTACACACTAATGCTAAGTTCACATCCTTAGCTGTAGCTGTAAACTGACTCTCAAGTAAAAATATCTGGGCAGAGTAGCAGCAGGGATCACTCCCTGTAATATCTAAGCAGACCTGAGATAGAAGGAAATGCTTCTGCTAGAGTTGTTAAACAACATCCCTTCTCTGTGACCTGTACTGGGAATTCAGAGTCCCTGGAGATTGCATCTAAGCAGTGCCTTTAATCCCTGTCTCTAGGGTTTGGGTACATACCGGCTGGATAAACAGAACTGATGAGCAGGTCACTCTAGAGATATTCAGACTGTAGGGAAGAATAGTGCAGGCACAGGCAGCAGACTCTAAAAAGGCCAGATTCAGGAAGTAAGTTCTAGAAAAAAATGTCAAAATGTTGGAAGAGCTGGTGGCTCTGCAGAGAACTAGAAGCTGCTGTTGGAATTTCTTCATCCAACTATTCATTGGTCTCATAACAAACAAAAGGAGGACATAAATCTTTGTCAAGTGCTCACCTAGTTATAACAGACATTTTTATATTTTATTTCTGTTCACTCTGGTTACTGCTTCATTTGACCCTGATTCTGTAATGCTATCTTCTCTAAAGAGAATAGATGATTTGGTCTCTCCTCTTGTATGGCTGATCAAAATTTGTTTTATTATTATAATTACTATTATTATTGCTACTACTTTAGAAATATTTCTTTTTGCTTTACAGCTTTGCACTTTCCTATTTTCCTTCTTGGTTCCCTGATAAGAGATTACTTTTTGTCTAAGGAAAGTCTTCAGATAACATGGCCATGTGATCTCCTCTCCATAACCTTCCAAAAGCTGATGCCAGGAAAGTTGGTCTAGGTCAGGTCTGGCTAAGGCCAGGCCTACATGGCTCTGTTTTCAAATGGGGATGAGCTGCTGCTGGCAGATGAAGGGTTACAGGATAAGATGGTAAATAGGATTCTATTTCAGATTTTTCTCTGTGCATCAAGGATAGAATCCAGAGGCTGATACTGATGGCATTCTCTTCATATTTCCTCAGTCCAACTTCCATCTTCTGCTGCTCACAGCCCTCCCTAGAGGTTATCTCCTGGCCACTGAAGCTTACTTTGCTCGCTTGTGTGTCAATCTTTTGATGTCCAATATAGAAAGCTCTTCCAGGTCCTGGAATACTATATTTGTAACCCCATAGAAAAGTTACTGGAATTGTAATAGGTTAATTCTAATCTACCACTTCCAGTGCAACCCATGGCATAAAGACAATAATATATCCAAAATGGTAGGGAATCAAGAGAGTCCTAAGTCTGGCCACAATTATGGCTATCTGAAACAAAGGCCTTTATCAAGGACCAGACTCAAATTGTATTCATTTGTGAAGGGAGTGGCTTGAGGATAAATGACTGTGAGAGCAGCAGGAAGTGCATGTGAGTGCCATGAGCTGAGCAAGGTAGGGGGCCTGAAATCACCTCCTAATATGCAGAGAGAAGGATATGTAGGAAGAGTAATCTGTATCATATGACTGAGATAGTAATGTTTTGGGGTCCGTGCTTCAGCTCTGATGTGCAATCTTTCAAGCTCTAGGACATCATGGCCTCTGTCCTAGACTTGAGGCTCAATCTCAGTTGACGGTGTGGAGCATTGGCTCTTCATCCGGCTCGCACAAGTGAACAGTGGTGGCAAGGGTAGAGGTGTGGGGATGAGGTCCAGGGAAACACATCTGTAAAGACTACCTCAGCTGGACCAATATACACTGTTTACAGCCAATTGAAGGGTTAAGGAAAAGTCCTAGGCAGCTCCATACATGTCAATAGAAGGACATAGGGTCACACTCAATAAAATGGAAACAATTGCTCCTCCTTCAAGAAAAGTCACCCAGGTGGTCTGCCACATCCAAGAGGTGTTACCCCCTGATTCTTCAATCAAACGTTAATGCAAGTCAGTATATGAAAACCAGAGCTCCTCATCATTTGGGTAGGATACCTGAGTATGAACCTACATCAGTTCCAGTTTTCCATTATAATTGATCTCCAGTTTTCCCAGTGACAATTGGCTTGACAAAGCCTATACCTCCTTATTTGTCTGTCTTTCCTATGCTATGTCACTTCCTTTCCTACTGGGCTTCTTTGCCTCCTAAATGGTCTACTTGCCTTTGAGTTATTGTACCAGCATGAATTCTGGGTGTACCTAACTAAAGCACAAAATAAAGTCTTTGGGATATGGCTATAGTGCTGGCAGCCTGCTACTTAGCCTATGCCTAGCATTGTCACTGAGATACAAAGACTGGAGAACATGTCACATTTGCTGAATGACTAGTTTAAGCCAAGAGTGAAAATTATTAGCAAGTATATGAACTATGGAACAAGATACACAGTCCCATATTGTTCTTATCAGTTATAAAGTTGATACTTTGTCCTCCAAGTCTGCCTGACTTTCATTTTTCCATCAATTCCATCTCAATTAATTCAAAACTCAAGAGTTGGAGGTATTAATTGAGTCTCCTGAAACTACAATAATAATACAAAAATAGGAATTTAGTATGAGCAGAATCCAAGAGATGGGCCAAAGGTTGCTCACTGGCCTGAGGGAAAAAACAGATCTGTAGTGCCTAAAAGTGGAATAAGGTACTAGGCAGGGAACCAGAATAAGAATTCAAGACTACAGACAAAAAAGAAGCTAAATAATTAAATAATAGAGATGTTTAGGATGTGATCCTGTTGAGATTAGAGCTCAGTTGTCAGAACTGGGTCATTAGAGCCAGAATGGAGTAATGTGCTCCCTGCTGATACATAGTGATGGAGCAAGAGCTAGTTGTTTGCTTTCTTCCTTAGACTATCACTGGGCCTGGGAGCAAGAGGCTGGACCACAGCTGAGGGTATAGGAAACCTATCTGTGGACAGAAGCTCAGAGACAGGCTGGATTGATCAATTTGGTCAAGCCACAGGGTGAAGTGCAATTCTTTGGATCCTCTTGTCAAATTTTACAGACAGGATCCTTGAAATCTTCCTGCTTAGTTGTGTCTCTTTCATCTTCTCTGTAAAGACTCATGAATCGTGAGGTTTGTGAATTTCAGCTGCTCTGAATAACTTCATATTTGTCCTGGTCCAGATGGGTTGCATTCCAGGTGTACTCATCAGGACTGTGTCAGTTACAGGAGACAGAAACCTGACTAAAACCAGCTTAGGCAGAAAGAGAATTTATTATGTCAGATAAGTAGGTGTAGTACTGCACTGGGTCAGAGAGTGGGAGGAATAACTACAGAATCCAGGGCCTTAGAGGCTGGAAACATGGATTCACTATCATAAGACTCTCTCCATCCTGTTCCTGACAATCTATCTTTGTTTTCTTTCACATGTTCATCTCATTTTTTTGCTGTTCATAAGCCTTTACAGTACCTAGAATTTCCCCAGCAACCCAAGAGTTCATATTCTCAGTGTAACAATGCAAGCAGGAAGAGATTTGTGTCTCATTTTCCAGGGAGAATATGGATTAGCACTGCTTGGGTATGTCAAGTTCATGCCCCAGCATATAAGAGACTATTAGTGGACATTCCTGAATGAGTTAATTAAGCTATAATGACTCATATATCTAAAAGCACTTGTTATTAATGGATTTTAGTTCCTTTACCTTAAGTTTTGGTTCATACCTACTTTTTTTTTTTTTTTAATGGCACTGGCCATTGAACCCAGGGCCTTCACACTGATCTAAATTCCTAGTCCATAGTTTTATTTTAAGACAAGGTCTTCTTGCTTAGTCACTAAATTACCCAGTCTGTGCTTGAACTCATGACCTCTCTGCCTCAGCCTCTCAGAGTGCTAGGATTACAGGATTGTGCTACCACACATAAAACTTATATACTGGTTTCTGAGAGATGTCTACTATTAGTGTGTTTCCAAAAAAAAAAAAAAAGTCCTAAAAATGTTAGACTGGGCATGGTGGTGCGGGCCTGTAATCCTAGCACTTGGGAGGCTATTAACAGGAGGATCACTATGAGTCTGAGCTACACAATGAGACCCTGTACATCCTGTCCTAAATCCAAAAAAAAAAAAAAAAAAAAAAGTTCTACTACTAGTGTGTTGAGAAAACAGTTTTTGAACCTGCAAGTATGATAGCTTTGGAAAATGCAGTAAGTTAATCAAATGCTACCAAGGAGGCCTCCTGAGTAGCATTCAGCTCTACTTCCTCAGACAACCACATGTACTATAGTTTTGATGGAATCAGACTTTCCCTACTTGAATTTCTACACTGAGAACTTATCTATGAAGTACGTATTTTTTCATATTTATCTTCACAAAGTAAGTACTGGGGTAATTATGGTCAGATAAGATCTTACTGTCTCCATTTAATGACAGAACATTCTCAGTGCTTGTCCAAAGCATATTTTACAGAGCACAGGTCCTTTAGGTAATCCATGAAAAGAGGCTTTGTGGTAAATTCTGATTGGGGAGCCTCTGATCAAGTTGAAATACATGCTAGTATATGAAAGCTTCCAAAAGAAACTGTAGGTGAGAAACTTACATGAACCAGAAGCTGTTGAATGCTTATCGAAGGATTTTTAAAATTATTCAAGCCTAAATTTCTTACTTCTCCATATAGCTTCACTCTTCCACCTGAGGCCAGTCGTCCCTTCTGAGCCTGCTACTCTATTCTCTACTCTCACGAATCTTCACCCTTCTCTTTCCTTCTCTAGATCAGCATCCCCTCCTTCCAGAATCTTTCCCATCAACATTTACACAAACTCAAATCTTTCTAAAGGACCAGCACACTCAGTGTCACTAAAGAACCATTTAAAAACACAAAATCTCAGACCTCACCCTCAGCCTGCTAAGTTATTTGTATTTTAACAAGATCTTCAGGAGGTCTATATACAAATTAAAATTTAAGATGCCTTGCTCTAAGCCATAGCCAGATTTTTCTGGTAAGAATACAAATCAAATCTTACCTAGATCTGTTAGAAACACCAATTTTTCTAGATTCTTTGCTCCCTCCCATCTACAACTGCTAACATTTCCAGAAATGAGCTGAAAGTCAACACAAGGTAATTCATCTTACCTTAGTGACAGCGTCAGACTCTTTGCTTTGTGTTTTTGTTTTTCTGCACTGAGGATCAAATGGAGGGCCAGGGCCTCACACAAATTAGGCAAGCACACTGCCCTGATGCTGATCTGTGAATTTTGCACTACATAAATTATACAGTTACAGTACAGAGTCACCCTTCTACAGGACTTTGATTCTTCTTTATTGCAGAGACAAGATTTCATAGCATCCCAGTCATTTCCACTTTGTTCTCAGTTCTATTCTCCATTGTTCCACAAGTGCATTTTTAGGGCCTTGCAACTGGGGGAAGTTGCAAGTGGGAAGCACTGGTAGAAGGTTGAGGGTAGAAAAGGCAGCATCTGCCTCACAATTAACCCATCATTGTGGTTCCCACTCTGTTCTTGGGTTCTGGTAGCACCTCCTCCTCTTGGCCCAAAGAAGAGAGTAGCAACTCTCTGCTCTTGCTAATCTGTAGTTTGCCTCATCGTCCAATTTGGCTTTTGGGTTTTTCAACTCCTATGTAATAATTTCCCTAAACTTGGGTTGGGTTAGATTTTACTAAATGTCCCTGAGTGATGTATGGAAGTATTAGAAAATGGGGGACCAGATGGAAGAATATTTGCAAAATAAACAAATTCTATCTTGTCCAGATAGCCAAGGGAAAGTGATGGAGACCAAAAGACAATGGCACTGTGTTAATGTCCATGAGCTCTTACATTGGTATCACCTTAACAACAATTGCCTTTGACAGCTAAAGCCCACCACTGTAATGTTGGGGGTGGGAAAGTATGAAGGAGGAAAAATGTAGGTTACAGAGAACAGTCGGTCTCTCTTCTCAAGAATGATTCTCTCTGGTTATTGTCCATAAATCACAAATCAGTGCTGTCATCTACTTATTTGGGGTGAAGTTGAGAGGAGTTGCTTCACAACAGAAACATCTTTGTTAAGAAACAAGTTAAGGGCAATTTCTTTTGGCTGGGTTCAGGCAGCTGCTGAGTTGTCACAGTTGATGGCTGGGGCTTATTGTCAAGTGTCAATATTTTTATAGTCAGCCCACACTGCTGAGCTGCGGCACCTGTTCTTTGGCCCAGGAAGGACAGGCAATCCATTCATGTGTGATAGAAAAAGATAAAAAAGAGACTACCTTTTCACTTGCAGTGACTGTTGAAACTAGTAGCAGGTCAGGATACTCTGAATAACAGTCTTTCAAATGGAGGAATAACAGAATTCTGGAATCACACACTTTCAGACTCACTAGAGATGGCAGTTTGCTAAGATTTTTGCAAGCTGATTCTGTAATGAAATGCAACCCACAAGGTCTAAAATAAAGTGTATTTATTCAGGATTATTGTTTGCATATTTGGATTAAAATTCAGACCCTGATAATGTCCCAGGCCCAACAGAGTATGAGAATTGTACCATGTTTGAAGTGCAGACAAGGTGCAGGCTGAGCAGTTCAGCAAGTAAAGATACCCATCACTCCAGGTGCCTCTCAGTTTGCCCAGAAGCGGAATCTGGAACTGCCAGTCTTTGGGTGTGCCATGCTGGGAAGCTGCCAGACTGGTAGTTGGAGAGCAATGTGGTTGAGAACACTCTTGAGAAGAAGGAATGCTGAAGAGGCATTTTGGCATGGGGGTAGAGCAAGTAGAGATTTTGATTGAGGTACGGGCCCCTACTATCTGCCCTGTGTGAAGAGAGGGTGATGACACACTCCTGGCTGCCTTGGGAGCCATCAAGGGCAGCAGGGCAGCTGTGTGTAGCAGCCCCTGATAAAATGAGGGCACACATTCTCCCTCTCTGAAGGTCTTTAAAGTGGAAGTATGACCACCCCAGACTCCCAAAACTTATGCTTTTCTTTCTTACTGTGTTGAAAAGTCAAACTTGATTTTTTAAATTTCTCAGTTCCCTAAATTTTCCTCCCATATTTTTATAGGACCCTAGCACTGAGAAACTCTTTTAAAGGTAAAAATCTTTAGCTTATTGTTGAAAACATATGTCCGTGGTTAGGAAAAGGTCAACTTAAAAGTATTTTTTAGTTCTAAGTGTGACCCTTTAAAAACTGATAATAGAAAAAGTATTGTTTACAGTATGCATCCCTTCTCCTAATAACACAGTCCAGAGGATCTCTTGTTTGCTGAGTTCAAAATCTTCCTTTAACTTCCTTATGATGATTGTTTTGTCTGCACATTAGGTGGAGGTTAAGTGATATGCATAGGTAGGAATGCAGGATTGAACAGGTGGGGCAGAGAAAACTGCTTCAAGGAAGCAAAGACAGAGATGACCAAAGTCCCTGGATGGTAGAGAAGGCTAAGACAAGCAAGGTTAAAGTCTGTACAGGAGGATTAAGATAGCAACCCAAGATGGCAGGGTGGGGCTGCATGGGTTCAAAGGAAATGCTTTTAATTAAGGTGACATACCAAGCAAGATAAAGCATAAATTAAACCCTTATTCCTCATAGAAATTCTAAACTAAAAACTCAGAATTCTAGAGTGAAATATCAATTTTTCTATACAATGTGGAAAAGTTTGCTTTCTTTTGGAACTCTGTTAAAGTTCTGAAATTCCTAATTTGGTTCCTGTTCTGAGATAAGCAGGAAGGTGACATTGTCTACCCTCAGAGTTCAGTTTTTTGTTAGTTATATCAAAGTATTTTATTTGCATTATAAATATTCAAAACAAGAAAAAAACATTCAAAATGTACAGAGACACATAACATAAAAACTAAAAGTTTTCTCTATTTCTGCTTTGATTCATTACACCGTTCAGAGTTGACCTATCTGTCACCATCAGTTTGGGATGTATCCTTCAATGCATCCTAAGCACTCACAGACATATCCACAATTGATGATTGCATATCAAAATCTCTACCTGCCCTACCCCCATGCCAAAATGTCTCTTCAGTGTTCCTTCCTCTCAAGAGTATTCTTTGATCTTTGGATCAAAGAGAATCAAGGCTAAAAATAATTTTCCTTTATATCTGTAATTTACCCAGTTTACGATCATCTTCAGAATGACTATATGTACATATGACAGTTCGTTTCTTTTTTTAAAATTCCCTTCTTCCTTCTCCTCTTTGCTGCCCCTTTAGCTCTCCATCCTCATTTTCATACTTGTTGATATTATTTGCCTTAGCTCATGTAATGTGTATAGTGTTTACCTGAATTAAGGCCATCAGGTTCCCTACAATGGCATAACTTTAATCATATTCCCCCTTTCCCTCTTTCTCACTGCTCACCCTTGTTCCCTTGCAACCCACTCAGGACCCCTTCTGTCTCTCTTAGGCAGAAGCTTTTTCCCCTAACAAATATAATTTTCTTTCCTCCAATAAGCAGATTCTGTTCTTAACTACCATTGTTCCTAGAATTTCATTTTAGAGAACATAAACTCATATCAGACATCCAGCAGGTTGGAAGTTTCTTTCCCCTATATCATTTGGAAATCTTCCACCAAGAGATAATTGGACAGAAATAAAAGTTCGCTTTTCTTTCATACATTGTGAATTATGATTTGTTTCAGTGATCAAAAAAATAAATTCTATGCTTCAATTATTTATGTTGTCTTTGTCCATTGTTTATAATTGCTTATGCTTTGTCTCTCACATAGCTTTATTATAATGATGATAAATTTAAATTAAAGACATGTGCTGTGATGCTTCTTTAGTGGGACATTTTATTCCTGTTCTGTGTATATTATATTTGGAAAAGCTGCTGAATTTGTTGGCATTCCTTGCTTGACTTGTTAGAAAATGGCTAGGTAGAGTAACATTAGACTGCCCCCTAATGGAACTTAATATATAATCCTGTAAAATGGGTCTTTTATGAAATCTAGTTCATATTTGAAAAATATACATGCCTGTAAATAAGGCACAGATCCCACCAGTTAAAAAGATTATATGTCAGTGGCCACTTGTAAGACTTTGGGGACAGGTTTCACTGAGACAAACTGGTCTGATTTTTTTCTACACTTCAGAGAAAATATCAAACCTGTTTTGCCTCAATTTTCTTTGATCTTTTGTTAATGAGGAGACAATGTTTTCTGATTGTGCTCTACCATTTTGTACTTTACTTTTAGGAGATATATAAATTTAAAGAAAGAAATTTTAAACTTTTCCAACCTTTTCCTTCTACCAACAAATTAAGACTGTAGAAAGTGAACCTGATGACAGAAAAGTTATCTTAGATGAAGAATACATACTCTGTCTCTTTGTCAGATAAGACATCAGAATTTTGCATGTCCAGGACAATACTCATAAAAGCCATGATCTGATTAGTGTTCTGGGCAACAGCCTACCTTGGGAAACGGAACATGAGATCCCCCAGAAAGAACTGACTCAGTGAAACCAAGGAATAATATTCCTAAAGCACCACACTTAAGGGACTGAAACACATTTAGCCTAATGGAAAATCTCTACCTTCCTAGGTCTGGTTCTCATCATTTATGTGTGCAGGAGAGGAAAAACAGTTTGCTAATAAGTTCTGGACTTTGAAACTTTTACTGTAAACTCATAAAATGCTACATACTGATTTTTGCTTGGAGTTTTATCTATCCCTTATAGAATGTGAACAAACGGTGGTTACTTGGATAGCTAGTTAAATACTCTTAGAGCAGCTGCCACTCTTAAAATAGAGGACAAGGCCAGAGAGATGGCTCAGTGGAATAAGGGCTTCCCTGGCAAGTGCAACGGCCTGAGTTCAATCCCCGGTTCCGCAAAAAAAAAAAAAAAAAAAAAAAAATAAATAAATAAATAAATAAATAAAAATTGAGGACAGGTTTTCACAGCATCTTTTGGTGAGTCCCCTTTGAAGCCAATGGCCAAATGAAATGTTGATCAGGCAGGCATCTGTATTCCTTTCTGGAGATAGCTCTCTCATTGTGTGGGCCAGTAGAAACAGAGAGAGCAACTGAGGTGCCATGGCCAGAGCATCTCTCTAGTGGATACCCAGAGGTTCCCCAGGGAAAGCTGAGTCCCAAAGCATGATGTGGATAACAAGCGGAAAAGCTCCACTTACCTGTTGTACTTTTCTCTCTTTGCTATTTAGTTAGAAGCCCCAATTTTTCTCCAACTTGTTGAGAATTAGCTTTAGAATTATCTTGTCATTAGACTGCTCCTCCCTCCAGAAGTCAGGATGAGAGAGCTGGCAATAATTGTTTGCCTTTCACAGAGGAAAACAGCTATCAGGGGAATTATTTAGGTTTGTGCCTTACATATGCTAACTCAGAGTTAAAAAAAAAAAAAAAAGCTTTTAGTTAGCCTTTATCTTTTCTATGCACATTGAAGACTAATGAATGTACATTTAGTGACATGAGAATTGTGGCTGCTAGATGATAGTTATAAAATTAACCTGTGAGCTTCAGAGATACAAAAACTTTAAAAGGATTTTTAAAAGCATAGCTTTGTCTTGTTGCTAGAAAATGTTGCTTAGGTGATTAGGTAGATAATACAAGTTTCTTGGAGACTTCTTTGCCCTAGGGCTCAAGGTAGAGTCCCTCAAGTTAATTGTTGTTGCTTCTTGCTATGTCTAGAGGTGTTCACCTTTGCAAATCAAGAACAGTCCAACTACATCCAGCTCACTTTTCAGTATTTGCCCTCTTTTTTTTTTTTGTGGAACCGGGGATTGAACTCAGGCCCTTGTGCTTGCCAGGGAAGTGCTTATTCCACTGAGCCATCTCTGCAGCCCTTGCCCTCTTTCAAAGAACTAAAAGTGTTTAGTGCTGAGCAATGGTTCCTTCTTTAAAGGTGACTGAGATCGGTTGTGACTTGTACTCATAAAAAGCATCTATAGGAAGGGCTGGCCAAATAGCTCAGCAGACTAAAGTGCCTGCAAGCAGGCACAGGGGCTGGAGGCTCAATGCCTGGGCCTGCCATCCCTGGGCCTGCAGTGCGTGCCCTGCTCACAGAGTGCACTGAGACAGCAATTGAGGCTGGGTGTGGTGGCATGCTCTTGCAATCCCAGATCTTGGGAGGATGTAAACAGGCAGATCACTATGAATCTTATCTAGTGAGACCCTGAACAACCTGTAGGTCCTTCCCTAAAATTAAAAAAAAAAAATCTACAGAAGTAAGTACATGAATTCCCTGGGGAGATAAAATTGTGTTCCAGTATGAGGGTGGATAGGCTGGTTGAATTTTATCTTCTGCTTTCTCTCTATATGACATCTGCCTGCCTGGAGTGGAAATGACTCAAGGGATTCCATGAGGGTACAGAATTAAATAGAAATGAAAGGGACACCAATTCTTTCTTTTTGCATTTAGAAATGAGGTCAAAGTTTTTTACTCCTTTGAAATGTACTCTTCGTATTGGAAGATGTTCAACCTTTACATGTTGAAAAGAGCCATTTGATATGATTGTGGACCTATGCATGGCCTATTTAACCTCTAGAGCCAAAATGGAATACAGAGAGAAGCACTGATTACGTGGCTCTTTCACAACTAGCATCACATTGTAGGAAAGAAGGAAAATGGTCAGATTTGCTTTGTGTTTATTTCAGTTACTTTTTTCTCATTGCTAGGACAAAATGCCCAATACACAAAATTAAGGAAGAAAAGGTTTATTTAACTCAAAGTTAATGGAGGTTTCAGTCTATATTTGGCTGGCTCCAAGGCAGAGGGGTACAAGACAGAGGACAGCAGTTCATGGCACTGGAAAACAGCAAAGAGCAAGAGGAGTGGCAGCAGCTTCTAGCTAGCTAGCCTCTTTCTTCTCCTTACATTGTAACACAGATCTCCTGCCCCAGGGCAAGTGTAGTGCTCAAACCCATAAATAATCCCAGCATTGCATCAAGAATTAATCACAAACTCTAAAAGCTGCCCCATGACTATATGAGGCTTTTGCGGGGGGACAACTAGGCAGAAACTACAACAATATTCAAACTTTATTTACCTTAAGAAATTATTCTTGTTTGTGCTCAAAGTATAATTACAAGCCATAGGAAATTACCCATGTTCATATATCTTTTCCTCTCAATAACCTAAGATCAAACAAAATCTAGGAAAGTTTTCAGATGACCCTGATAAGTACACTGAGGCTTTTAAAGGACTTACTCATACCTACAAACTAAATTAGGGAGATGTAGCATTACTTAAATCAAAAGATTAACTTCTAATGAGAGACAAACAGCATTACAGGGTGCTCTTAGGCTCATGGATTCGTAGCATCTTAATTTTAGATAGTCAGAAGATAGATAGCCAGGGGAACAACCATTTCCCACTGGAGCCTAAGCAGTCCCACTCAGGACTTGTACTGGCTGCCGGGCGTGGTGGCGCAGGCCTGTAATCCCAGCACTCGGGAGGCTGAGGCAGGAGGATTGTTGTGAGTTCGAGACCAGCCTGAGCTACAAAGTGATCTTAAGGCCAGCCTGAACTGCATAGTGAGACCCTGTCTCAAAAAGACAAAAAAAAAAAAAAAAAAAAAACCCAAAGAAACAAGACTTGTACTGGCCAAACAGCCAGACAAGAGATTAGAGTAGGAGACTCTTTCAGGTATGTATTATTAAACATCTGAGAGAAGACAAAACCCAAGTACTCTAGTTATTTTAAATTGTCAATTATCTATCAGGGAAAAATGCAAACCCCTCTGTCTTCTTCAATCATTTAGGAAAGGCATTGATAAGACATATATTCATAGCTCTTGATTTGATAGGACAGATTTTTTTTTCCAGAACTGAGGATTGAATTCAGGCCCTTGCGCTTGCCAGGGAAGCTCTTATTCCACTGAGCCGCCTCCCCAGCCCTAGGACAGATTATTCTTAAAGAAATTTTTATCACCCAGGCAGTCCCAGATGTGAAGAAAAAGTTACAAAAGATAGTTTTTGCTCCAGATAGCTCACTTGATACTTAGTAAAAATTGACTCTTCAGTACCTATAATTTAGATTGGAGGAAGCCAAGGAGAAGAAAACAAATAGTACCAAACAATGTGGTTGACTTTGCTCTAACCTTGAAAATAACAGACCCTAAGTCTTAACAGGCCTCCTGCACCATGCCCTGACTGCAAAGGTGCTACTGGAAGCAAAATTGCTCCCTGAAGCAGAGGCTCCAGAACTTAGACTTGTCTTCCCAGTTAGTCTAATAAGACTAAAGTGCCCTGGGGAACTCTCTACCTCTTACTCTGGCTGGACTGTCATCTCCATAGAGGTGACCCAGGTAGTCATCACAATGGAGAGAAAATAAACCAGCCTATTGCTGGACATTGGCACATGTCCCTTGATCCTTTACTGCACTTTCTTCCAGCCATCATACTTCAATAAAGGGAGTCACCAGAAAAAGGTAACTCACTTAAGCTATACCTGGGATGACTTTTTCTTTACCGTTTTGTTTCAGTTATGACTAAAAGACCAGTTCCCCTTCTAGGGAGAGATATTTCATCCTGTCTAAGTGTTGTCTGTTTTAATGATCATGCTTTGATTACTCATGTTCTAATATCTTGTAATATTTGTTTCTTCTTACCTAGAGGCTACTAAATGCCAAGTAATCATGCAGATGAAACAAACAAGAAATGTACTAGACTCCTGTTAGTACTATCCACCAGATTGATCTTAACACACCAGAGAGTATTATAGGACACACTGAGACCTTAAGTAACTGTAATGAATGAGCCTTAAATGAGACCTTAACCAGTCTTTCTATCTCTCAAATAAAAAATAATAAAATAATGAGGCAAGCTGTCTTCCAAGATCAGATAGCATTATATATTCTAACACCAGAACAGGGAGGTTACTTTTACAGTTAAACCTAAATGTTGCATGTATATTACTGATCCTTTTGCTAATATCTCAATAGCTATTCATGATAGTAGACAATAGATTAATGACATATCAAATTTTAAAATTCCCTGGACCTTCTCCTTATTTTCTTTGTGGGAATTCTACTGGCTCTTCCTGGTGGAAGCCCCTGTTGACTATATGCATAATTATCCTATTGATCTTACCATTTGGCTTAGGTATACCTGTTTCTTTGGCTGTCTCCTCCGGACTTAAAGCTCTATGCCAACTCAAGATGAGCATACTTGGTATCTATTGAGGGCCTTTATTTATTTATATTGTTGTCCTTTTTTGGGGGGAGAACAGGGTCTCACTACATAGTTCAGGCTGGCCTTGAACTCACTTTTTATGTAGTCCAGGCTTGTCTCAAACTCATAAGGATCCTCCTGCCTCCCAATTGCTGGGAATGCAGGCATAACCACGCCCAGCTCAAGGGCCTTTAATTAATTAATTAATTAATTAATTAATTTCAGGGTCTTGCTACACAGCTTGGACTCAGTGGTCCTCCTGTTTCAGCCTTCCCAGCACTGGGATTATAGGCATGCACTACCATGCCCAGTTTCAGTGGCTGGCTCAGCATGGGGGCTGGCATGGCATGCAGTACCAGGGATCAAATCCGGGTCCTTACACTTGTCAGGCAGGCAATTAGACTGCTGAGCTATCTCCTTGCCCCTCAAGGGCCTTTAGATAGGCTCTCTACAAACTATTTCTCATTGCCAGTCACAACTATGACCCCTTCCAGCCTGAACAATCCAGAGCGGTCATCGATGGATATTGTTAGCTAAATTGAGTAAAAATATTATAAGCAGTCAGGAATAGGCCCTCAAAGAGGCGCATTGTTCAAGGGCCAGACCTCAAGACAAAAGATAGAATGACTATACACACCTACTTCCTGTAGGGATGAATAGCAGTGATTTATGATCTAAATAGGTATCCGTCACCTTGGATGGGGGCAGGAAGAACCACTGACCCACACCCTCCACTAAAGATTCTGTTTCCTGTAGGGTTGCTACATGACTTGCTTCCCCATTTGATCCCCATTTAGTCAATATTACCTAAGCCATTATACTCGTAATTTTATTGGTTGACCATAGTTTTATCCCACCTCAAACCTACCTTGTGATTTCCCATTGGATCAATGTTACCCAAGTCATTACACTTGTAATCTTATTAGCTGATTGTAGATTTTCTCACCTTAGACCCGCCTCACCTTGCGGTTTTACTCTATAAAAATTCCCTTGAAAAGTGGGTTTCTTAGCAACCCACTCAGGACTCTTTCTGTCTCTCATAAACAGAGGCTTTCCCCCGAGTAACTTCCATTGTTCCTAGAATTTATTCTTTGATTTTAGAGAACATGAGCTCATACTGGACATCTACCAGGTTGGGAGTTTCCCCTATATAAATAACATACGGTATTTCAATTTGAGGGTCTGGTTTATTTCACTCAACATTATATTTTTCAAGTGCACCCATTTCCTATAAATGTCTCAAATTTGTCATTCTTTCTAGCCAAATAGTATTTAAATATATAGAGAGACCACCTTTTCTTCATCTAATCATCTATTGATATGGCTGTTTCCAGGCTGTAACTATTATGAGTTGTTCTGCTATAAACATTGGTGTGCATGTATCCCTGTAGTATGATGACTTCTTGGGGAAGATACCTAGCAGGGGGATCACTGGGGTTGTACAGAATTTCTAATTTCAATTCTATCAGGAATCTCCATACTGATTTCCATAATGGCTATTCTAGTTTGCATTCCAACCATAATGGTAGAGGACTCATTTTTTTCACCATAGCCACACCAACATGTTATTATTGGATTTCTTAATGCTTGCCATTCCTTTCATGGTAAAATGGGATCTTAGAATTGTTTTAATTTATATTTCTTTAATGGCCAGAGATGTAGAACATGTTTTCATATTATCTTAGTTTACTTTTATCTTGTTGCTGAAACAAAATACATGAAGAGAATTAAGGAGGGAAAGGTTTATTTAGCTCAAGGTTTGTGGAGGTTTCATTTTATAATCAGCTAGCTCTAAAGCAGAGCAGCATGGCACAAGGGCAACAGTTCAAAGCAGCAGAAGATGGCAAAAGCAACGGGGGTGGGGAGGGAGAGGCAAGCCTCTTTTCCTCCCTTACATTGTATATCTGCTATCAGCCAATGCCCACACCATCTCCATGCCCTCCTCTTCCACAAGTTGAGGATGTACACAGAGTAAGGAACATACCCATCAATTAGTTGAACTTTTGAACTTCTCAAATTGACACAATAAATTAAATCCTAGAATAGTAATGGCATTTACACCCTAGGATGTAGAACATCTGAGTTAGTTAAGCTTCCAAGTCAAGTTGAAACAATGTGTTAACCAGAATACATGTATTTGTTAATCATTTCTTTTTTGTTAATCATTTTTATTTCTTTTGTGAAGTATCTGTTTATTCCTCTTGCCAATTGCTTAACTGGGTCTTTAATTTTAAGTGGTTTTATTTATTTATTTATAGAGACAGGTTTCACTATGCAGGCTGGCCTTAAACTCCTTTTGTAGCAACCATATATATATATATATATATATATATATATATATATATATATATATATATATATATATATATATGTAATCTCCTAGATGTTAGATATTAGTCCTTTGTCTCAGAAGTAGCTAGCAAAAATATTTTCTCTTTTTATAGGTTGTCTCTTTACTCTATGCATTGATTCTTTTGCTGTACAGAAGCTTTTTAGTACGATACTGTCCCATTTGTTGATTCTTGCTACTATTTCTTGTGTGATTGAGTTTCTGTTTAAAAAATCCTTTTTTACACTTAGGTGTTCAAGTGTTTTACCTATTGAATCTTCCAGAAGATTTAGTGTTTCTGTTTTAAAGTTTAAATCTTTGATCCACTTTGATTTTAATTTAGGATATGGTGAGAGATAAGGGTCCAGTTTCATTTTTCTGCAAATAGATAACCAGTTTTCCCAACATCACATGTGGAATCGGCTGTCTTTCCTCCAACATATGCTTTTGGCCCCCTTAGAGGAGGATTCTTTATCCTCAACTTGGTCCCACTGATGCATGTGTCTGCGTTCATTCCAGCACTGCTGCTTTGTAATATAGCTTGGATCCAGGTATTGCTATGTTGCCTGTTTTGTTGTTCTTACCCAAAATTGCTTTCACTATTCTGGGTCTCCTCTGGCTCAATATGAATGTTAGGAGTATTTTCTCTAGATTTGTAAAGTGTGCTGTTGGTATTTTGATTGCAATTATATTGAATCTGTCTAATAGTTTTGGAAGTATGGCCATCTTGACAATACTAGTTCCTTTAAAATTTTAAAGACAGAGTAAGCCTGGTCAGAGGTAGTTGGGCTGGCAGAGTCTGCTCTGGACTTGGGGCTGTGCCCTTCACAGAGGCACCCAGGCTGAGTGCGATGCCACACAGTGGAGCCCTGGATGGCCCAGGCCCTTTAGGGACTCATTACAACCTGTTACAGCCTGAGGTGTGCAGGTGGTGCAGGGTTGAAGTCTAAGCTTCCTCATCAGCATTTGCTCATGCTGAAATTCTTCACAGGAGAGTGAAGATGTTCCAAATTTATTAGATGCTCTCAAGGATCTGAATGGTGGTCGACCTGTTCATAAGGAGAAAAAAGAGTTCACCTTGAGATCCAGTGTCTGTAACATCACAGGCACTTAGGCAGAAATTTGTATTTCAAGATGATTCCTTTGACAAAGAAACTAGATCTTGGGTGTCTTCTCCACTTTCTAGTCCAGAAACTTCCAAGTTTGGACATCACATATCACAGGCAGAGGGGCAGTGAAAATATAAGTGGAGAACTGATCAGCACAAAAGTCATTGGTCAAGGGCACAAAGCCATGTCTACACTTGGAAGGAAAGATACAGAAACATGCTGGCCTGTCTTTTCTCGCCTTTCAAAGGAGCCTATCTTATATTAAGTGAGAGGAACTGTTGCTGTGGGCTGGGCAATAAATACCTATAACTAGCTCCAGGGAGACTCTTAACAATAAAAGACCCAGCAGGTAACTGGCTACCGAAAAGAGTTAGGTATATGAGGGCTGGGGATATATCTCAGTGGCATAAGTGCCCGTCTGGCAAGCATAAGGCCCTGAGTTTAATTACCAGTGCCAAAAAAAGAAAAAAAGAGTTAGGTGTATGAATCCCTCCACTGCCGGGCGTGGTGGCACATGCCTGTAATCCCAGCACTCGGGAGGCTGAGGCAGGAGGATTGTTGTGAGTTTGAGACCAGCCTGAGCTACAAAGTGAGCTAAGGCCAGCCTGAACTTCATAGTGAGACTCTGTCTCAAAAAACAAAAATAAAGACTAAAAAAAAAAAAATGAATCCTTCCACCATGTTAGTATCCCTGAAAGCAGACTGTGTATTTCAGTGATTTTTCTTGAGCAATCATGACTTTCTAATTTAAGTCTCTTTTAAACCTTTTAAATGGTTTATTTGGCCTACAGTAACTTAGAGATTTTCAAATAGGATAACAGTATAATTTTTTATTATAATTTGTGATAAAAGATTATAATTTTTCTATCCTGTCACTGTTTTAGTCATATATGGTTGAGCATTCTAAAACTCATTCCTGAGGTAATAGTTTTAGAATTTGACTCTGAAGTGCTATAAAACTGTTACCTGCATTTGCTATATAAATACACATGGCTGACATTTGTTTCCTTAGGTCCATGGGACCTTTTTTACTGTCTTCCTTTCTACATAAATTGTACAATAAATGTGCCTTTATAACTAAAAAAATTAAAGACATTGCACTAGTGCCTCTTTCTTCTTTAACACATTAAAGTTAATTTTTGAATAGCTAATACATGCTTCAGATATGACTTAAGAAGGTTTGGCTCGTGAGAAAATACCAACCACAAGGCCCTGGGTTTGATTCCCCACCATTCTAAAATCAAGGATGTAAAAGAAATGAAGGATGCAAAAGAAATTCTGACTGCTGATTCTTCCAGCTGCCTTTCCTTCACTGGTGGGAACCACTGTTACTGGTTTCTCATGTGTGTTTCCATATTGCACAATGTCTATGTATACAAGTACATATAGACACACAGCTGTTGAACCATATAAAATTAACATTTTTGAGGTAAAAAAACATGCAGTAATTTCATGATATTTAACATCACCAATAATGTATTTGTATAATAATCTAATTTTAATCATATTACTCATAGCAACCTTGGTTTCTAACCTAATAGTACATCTTGAGGTTGTTCCACATCTATATGTCTAGTTATCTTTTTATTTTGTACCTATAAATTATTATGATTTAAATAGTTGGGTATTATTGTTTCAAAATTTATTTATTTGTTTATTTATTTATTTTTGGACACAGGGTCTTGCAGCATAGTCCAGGCTGTCCCTGAACCTACTACGTTGCCCAGGCTGGCCTCAAGCTCACAGCAATCTTCCTGCCTCAGTCTTCCAAGTGCTGAGATTACAGGAGTGTGCCATGATATTCAGCTTATTTTAAAATTTATATATAGTAAAAATAAACTTTAGTTTTGATGTATAATTGTATGAGTTTTTATTTGGTGGTTGGTTTGGTTTTTGAGATGGATTCTTACTATATATTTCAGCCCAGCCTTAAACTCAGTATGTAACCCAGGCTAGCCTCAAACTCCCCAGTGCTGGGATTATAGTTATGCAACACTGCACTCAGCTCTATTTGATTTTAGAATGGTGGGGAATCAAACCCAGGGCCTTGTGGTTGGTATTTTCTCACGAGCCAAACCTCCAACCAAGTTTTATAAATTTTAATGTACAATAATATGTGTGGCTAGAAGATAGCTCAGCATTCTAAGTACCTACCTTGGAAGTGCAAGGACCCAAATTGGATCCCTGATTCGAAAGCATATGTGGTAGTGCATATCTGTAATCCCATTCCTGGGGAGGCTGAGACAGGAGTATCAGTACGAGTCTGAACTGTATAGCAAGACCCTCTATCAAATAAGTAAATAAACATTAAAAATATACATGTGCACATTCACAATCAGGAAGCACATGCATGTAACCTCCAACAACAAACAGAATCAGGGTACTAACTGGTATTCCTGGATCTCCTCCTGACTTCTCTATCACTATGCTATGCTTTCCTACACTTCAAGACAATAGTTTCTTTTACTTCTGACATCACAAATTAGCTTTGTCTATATGGAATTGTATAGTACATGCTCTTTGGGTGACTTCTTTTATTAAAGATTATATAAGATTCACCACATCATCTTTTTTCTGGTCAGCTCAGCCCACCCTGAGGACGGGGCTGGTGCAGCATGTGGTGATGGGGATTGAACCACTGTCCCCTGAGCCTGCCTAAGCTTGTCTACTCAGGTGCTTTAGACCACTGAGCTATCTCACCAGCCCTCACCACATCATCTTTTGATAGAGCAATGAATTACACTGTGTTTCCTTATAGTCTGTAACATTTTTGACATGCACACACAATTAAAAACAATCTTTTATGTACATTGAGAAACTTTTCATATGGCTTTTGGATTATGTATTATATTTATTTGTTTTTTGTTTGTTTGGTTTGGCAGAATCAGGGATTGAACTCAGGCCCTTGCACTTGCCAGGCAAACACTTATTCTACTGAGTTATCTCCCCAGTCCCTATGTGTTATATTTAAAAGGCCTTTGTATTCCAAGATGACCAAAGAAATTCACTATTTTTTATATTATTTTAAATTTTCATTTTTTAAAAAGTGTATGGGAAGAATCCTTCTAAATCATCAAACTATTATCCAAACAATCATTTACTTTTCATAGAAATCTTTGTTTCTATGCAGGTCTTTGTTTTATAAAGAAACTGAAAAAAAGCCGGTCACTATGGGTTAGGCCTATAGTCCCAGCTGCCTTGTGGCTGAGATGGGAAAATCACTTTCATGCCTGAGTGTGAGGCCAATTTGGGTAGTACAAGCAAAACTTGTTGCAATAAATAAAGACATACACAAAAACATACATGCTTGCATAAAAGAGAAACTGAGGGGCCAGGGAAATGGCTCAGTGGAATAAGCACTTCCCAAGCAAGAAGTGCAAGGGCCTGAGTTCAATCCCTGGTTCTGCAAAAAAAGAAGAAACTGAAACACAGAAATTAAGTACCTTTTCCTCCATCACAGAAGCTGTGATTTGAGCCAAGCTAGTTGACTTTAATGTTGCTAAGATTATTCATTATGCTACTCAGTCTTTCCATGTAGGAAACCCAGTATTAACTTGAGGCAAAAACATGTCTCTCTCTCTTTTTAAATACCACAACACAAACAAGGTATCCAAATGTTTTCAAGGGCAAATGTTTATTTAGAAGTTTGATTCCCAAGTAGTTATTCAGTAAGGAACAAGGAATTTGACACCTCCTGTCTCCATTTCATCAGCCCTTCTCTTTGTTACCAAGAGATCTTGTTCTTCAAATAAGATTTATTTTTCAGCCTAGTGTTGCATTTCTCTCTTCAAGTGCTCAGTCTCATTAAAGTTTTGAGTCATCAGCTATGTAAGTAATTCTAGGACACTTGTCCTAGAAACAAATACAAAATGTTCAAAGCTTTTAAAAATGTAGCAGGGTAGGTCTCAGACAAGGGAAGTACTAAACACATTATCCTTGGAGACCAGATAAAGGGGCTGAAGCCTGCAGTCATTTTCCACTTCTGTCTCCTTGATCTTCTGACTCTGGGCAAGAAATTGTTTTGTTGTGTTGTTTTTGCTCCTTTTTCTATTTGCCAAATGGGGCAATAGCAGTAACAACGCCCGCTCCTCACATGAGAATTAAATTAAAAGCAAAGAAAACATTCTCTAAAGATAAGTCATTCAGACTGAAAAGTTGGCTAAACTCCAAGGAGAGTAATAGTCTAAGTTTAGACTCTGATGTGTAGACCTTTCTTCCACAGGAGATTTTCCAACAGTTTGTAAGTGTAATTTATATAGATGTAAAGCGTTGTGGTAAAAGTTAATATTAAAAACAGATCTCAGAGCATACTAATTAAATAGATTAGAGCAATGTAGTACCACAGTACAAGTATTTTTTGTCCTCCAGATCTTTGTTACTTGCTATAACAGAAGCTGTATTCTCCTCCCCCATATATATTCATTTTCCCTGATACAAGTGTGGGGGACTCTACTATGTAAGAAACAACAACAGAAGTTGTATTTTCATTTTGTTTGTTTGTTTTGTTTTGAGACAAGGTCTCACTATAGTTCAGGCTGGCCTAGAACCCACAACGCTCCTCCTGCCTCAGCCTCCTGAGTGGCCAGGATGACCAACATGAGGCTTTACACTTGCCTACCAGTTGTATGTTCACAGCTAAGGACTGTGCTCTGAATGCACAAAGTCAAATCAATCTCTCTTTAGAAAGTATACACTGATAAAAAAATACGGTTTAGATAAAAAATATGTCCCAACTGACTGTTTGCAAGGTGGCTGGATCCATGTTCTATAGCTGACATGCTGAAGCCGGGCGTGGTGGCGCATGCCTATAATCCCAGCACTCGGGAGGCTGAGGCAGGAGGATTGTTGTGCGTTCGAGACCAGCCTGAGCTACAAAGTGAGCTTAAGGCCAGCCTGAACTGTATAGTGAGACCCTGTCTCAAAAAGACAAAAAAAAAAAAAAAAAAAAAAAAAAAAAAAAAAAAAAAAAAGAAAAAAAAAAAAAAAAAAAAAAAAAACAA
>PVKA01014584.1:0-35156 GCA_004027165.1 Ctenomys sociabilis
CCCACCTTTCTGAGTTTTGAACCCAGGGTCTTCACATTGAGCTACACTCCCAGTCCTTTTGTATTTTCCATTCTCAGACAAGGTCTCACTAAGTTGAGAAGTTGTCCAGACTGGGCTTGAACTTTTGGTCCTACTGCCTTGGCCTCCCAGAGTGCTGAGCTTTTGGCACCTGCCACCACATCCAGCTACTTCCTCTCTTTTAAAAAAGGAAAGCAAGGACCAGATCTGTGGAGGTGCTGCCCAACTTCAGTGCTGCCAGCCGTGCAGCCAGGGACCCTCTGGTCATCTGGCTGAGGTCATCCTGCATCTCCTGAGGGGCCCTGGGGTGTTGTCTTGCTCTTTGCCTTCATTTGTTGCCCACAAAGTGTCCTTGTCTCTTCTGTGGATAAAAGGCCTTTGAGAATGTTCCACCCCCATCTAGCACCAACCAGCCACTTGATAACTGTGCTGTAGATAAATATATGACTAGAAGAAAATCTCAATGCCACATGTCACAAGCTTAGAAAACGTAATGAACTTTATGTTCCCCAGTGCTTATAGGCAAACCCAAGGCTATTGGTAGCCAACACAGGCTTTGAAAAAGCTGGCCTTCACCCCCTTTTCTGACTTGATGCCCCCTCAACCTGCCTCCATGACCCCTGGCTCCCCTCTTTAGGGCCTGTGGGGCAAGGATTTTCATCCACACTGTCCCCTGGCTTTCCAGCTACACTGGAGTCTTAACTAAAATTCTGTAAACCCCACCTGTCTGTTCAGTCCTATGGTCCCCAGATGGTGGACTGAGACCTACACGCTCACTTACACGGACTCCAGAACCATTCTTCAGGGTCCTCTGCTGTTGGTCCCTTGGTTTGGCCTGTTCACAGGGGGCCCACTGGGGTAGTGGTGCCCTCCAGTGGGCTCCGTCACCCATGGTGCCTGATGAAAGTGAGGGTCCTGCACACACCCGAGACCAAGCGTTGGAGAGCCCGGGGTGTGGGTGATCTGATAAAATGTCAGCCCACTGAACACAGTCACTTGGAAGAGTCCACTGGTAGTGATCACAGCAGCCTGAGAAGGTTGAGACGCAACCCTGGGACAGACACCAGTAAGAGCAGGCATTAGCATCAGAGGCAGGAACAGAATAGGGCACAGGCAGTGACTCTTAGGCTGTGGCCCCTGGTGCCCGACAGCAGCAACCAGGGCCCTGGGCAACCTCCATGGCCACCATGGACCCCAGAGCACAAGACTCTGTGCTACCTATGTCAACTCTAATATGCCAGTGCCAGGGAGCAGGGCCTGACCTGAGTTGCCAACTGCGTCACACATTTTACCTCATTAATGCTCTTACCAACGGGGTGACATGGGAGGGCCTGTGCCCATTTTAGAGGTTAAGGCAGCCGGCCTGCACAGCACTGTTTTTCTGAAGTCGTCCTGGCTGTCAGTGGTGTGGCTTTGTGTGGAGAGGGTTCTGGCTGGGACTGAGGGCCAGAGCTGGAGGACGCCTAGAGGCTGGGACGCAGAGGGGGCTCCAAGCAGATGCCAGCCTGCACAGGTGCTAAGTGCCCTGAAGAGCTGTTCAAGTGGTGGTAATGGGGGGTTTGTTATGAAACATTTTAAGCTGCGGAGAAATGTTTATTGGTGAGTCAGAGCACTGGGAAGACTATTATAATGGATATGAAAATGAATGAGGCTTGGAAATGTCTGCTGTATGCCCAGGAAGGTTATAGGGATGGTTTCTAGGCAGCACTTGGAGCTCAAGCTTCCCATGGACCCGATGGATGCAGCTCCTGGAAATGCCTCTGCCTCCCTCTGGCCTGCCTGTCATCGGCCTGTGCCGGATAGTGCCACTGCACAGTGTCACTGAGCACCCAGCCCCAAGCCTAGGATTTGCACAGCTCTTGAGCCACTCAACACTTACTGAGCCAGGAATTTAGAAGTTTGGAGCCATGGGAAATAAAGCCGTAGCCCCATGTCTTTTGAGAAAGTTGGTTTTAATTTCAGTGCTTACTGCCCAGGCACGGAGGGTGGCTCACACAGTGGAAGGTACTGTATTAACCTGGAAGCCCAACTTTTCTATCAACTCCTGTTGCCTCCCAGCAGACACAACCCAGGAAGCTGGGTGATGGGGGCTTAGCATGCTGGGTAATTAGTGTGTGATGGCACTCAGCTCAGAGTGATTTAGTGACTAGTGAGCAAGATATAATGCGGAGGCTCACATTAAGTGCACAAATTGGGGAGCCTGGGTGGAATTATTAGTCTTTGTAGGGCATATTAGGTTCAGAGGAATCGGATGGCTGGTTCATTTGTCTAATTTATTTGACTAATAGCTCTGTGACCAAGTAGTTTGGCTCAGGTATTCCTGGGTGCCCTTCCTGATCCTAAGTACTAAGAGCAAAATTTCAACTTGTGTTCTCTAGAGACAAAAGCAAAACACTCTACAGAAAGTTCTAGGTGGTTCTGCCAATACAATACAGAGGGCGGAGTTTTGGAATGAGGTTCAGGGATTGTTTCTGCTCTCAGGGAAAATCCTTAGAGGCAAGGAGGCTGATGAAGCTGGCTTGCTCCTTGGTGGCACTTGGAAGAACACGATGTAAGGATCGTTGTTTATTCTTGTTGAGCAGGTCTGGATTTACGGATGTTAGGATCGAGCCTGATGGTTTTTAGTTTTTAAACTGTGTCATAAACCTAGGGGTTAGAACCTCCCCTAGTAATTTTTCATCACTGTGATGTGATTTTCATTCTTTTTAGTACCCAAGTGAATATGGCAGCATGAGTGAAGACAAAACTCCTGGCATCATGTAGATCTAGACAAACTCGGCACGCAGCTGTTCTCTTCCTCCTTCACCCTCCTTCCTTCTGCCCGCCCAGCCTAGGTTTGTGGCTGGGTCTGAGGATGAATGCAGGCATTTCTTAAGGTCTCACCTAACCCCAAGCTTTTGAACCCAGCCCTCACTCCCTGCTCCTTCAGTAATATTTGGAATACTGAGTTTAGCTCATCTATGCTGATTCCACTTCCAACTTAAATTTCCGTAGCTCCCATGGAGCATCCTGGGAAGTACAGATTATTTCCAAAGACAGGGAACATTGGAATGCAAGCTGATTTGTTGGTCAGAGTCACATCTTGACAGGTGAAGGTGCAGCTTTACCAACAACGTAAGAGCCAGGTCAGACAGCGTGATGCCATCTCCCTGCTTTGCCTGGCCATTGAGTATGCTGCATAAGACTCCCACTCACAGGGAGTCAGGACACTTGAGAATGTGCTGTTTCCACAGATATTTTACTATAATTATTTGTAGTAAGCATCTGTGAAAAGGTAAGCAGACATGCATGGCCCACAAACAGACAGAAGACTTTTCCTCAGTAATTCCTGTCTTTTGACAAGAGGTCTTATTTTACTTTTCCTGCATTTTACCATATGAGAATTCCTAACTTTGTTGCCTGGATCTCTACTACAGGAACATCTCCAAGTAGCTGCAGCCACCATAGATTGAAGGGAAACAAGGATACACGTGGTGGTAACCCTTGGACAGTTTCCATCTGATGTCCACTGTGTGGACTTCCCTCAGAGGATGATATGAAGGGACTCAACCATTGCCACAGAGATGAGTAAACAACCAGCAGTAATAACCACATTCTAATCATCTGGCTCAGTAGAGCAAAGGGGCAGCCTCCAAAGCTGGGCAGGATTCTGTAAGGAGGGGTCAAGTCCAGCTTTCCTTTCCAAGCTTTTGCCAACTTGCACACACACTGGAGAGCTGAAATCCAAAGGCCCAGAGCTTTAGGTTTCCAATACCCACTTAGCTGGGTCCTAGGAGCTATCAGGCTGCAAATCACGAAAGTCACCCTAAGCCTAGTGTTAAGACTGATTTTTGTAGCATTTTCAGATCAGCATGTAATAGGTGTTAGGAATGTGCCAAGTTTGCTCAGTTTGCCTGATTTGGCTTCTTAGGAGAGTCCATTAAGAATGACTTTTACCCTTATGTATGTATTTAAGTATTTATATTAAGCATATTATATGCACTTGATCATTTTTTACTATTGTTCTTTTTAAAGTAATAATCATGCCTCATCAAATGGTAATGAGGCAAAGGACCTGATCCAGCTGATGTAAGAAATATAAATTAGGGTCCTAAATCACTGTGCTAATACTTCAACTGTGTGTGCTTCCTAGTAACTGTGATTCTGAAGGGGTTATTTGCCCTCACTCCCTGTTACAGTCACATCTCTGCTGGTGAGAAATGTTTGCTGGCCTCCTCCTCTGTGCTCATAAAACCACAGCCTGTGACAGCACCGCTGATACCAACCGTATCCCAAATACTTGCTGTCTCATTTGGTGACTTCTGGCAGAAAAGAAAACACTTTACTTGAACATAATAAAATGCTATGACATATGTATTTTACTAATTTCCATTGTAAAATTAACTATTTGAAGAAGTATTTTTATATTTTACCCATATTTAACTATTTGTTTTAAAGAAGATATATGAAGTGAGGTGAAAATAAACGACATACTCTGCAAACCAAATCTAGCAGATTAAATCTTGTCCCAAGTGAAATAGCTAAATTCAATGGATTTTAATTACTTTTGTCCCGACGGGCCCCCCTAATTTCTTCCATTTCCCCTGTAAGTTGTAATGATTAATATTGTAAGCTCAGTCTCACACTATCTGTGAAACCAAACACAATGTATGATAGGCAGGATGATTAGGTTCCACTTTTTGACTGAGCAGGCTCAGCTTTTCTCTGTGTCAGCAAGCTGGGATGAGGATGTGACCACAGATTTCCCACTGCCAGCTGACTGGCTGGGCTAGGACATCTGCCATGTGGTGAGGCAGTTCCCACCCCCTATTTTTCTTCCCAGATTGTTCTGAAATCACACTGTTTCATACTGGGGGTGGGGGGGGGGACAGCATCTGGTAGATATGAGTTACAGGGTAGTGATAACTTAGCAGGATGTACACTGTCTTAAAAGAATCCTAAGATCTTAGAGGCTGCTCCTCTGCCCACTGTGTTTTGTGTGGCTTTTTTTAATAGCTCTTTTGGACACTGAGATTCCAAGTGTAAAGCCACATCCTTACCAAAAGCCTCCTTAATGTTGGCTTAGAAAGGAAATGGAAATGGTGGTGTTACCCCTCCTTTAAAGCATTTCTAGTGCTCAGTCTCCATGAAATGGATTGCTTATGGGGAGATAATGTCTGTTCTATTCCTTTTTAAGTCTGTGAAAAATGTCATCCTGGTTAATAGGGTGATTAAAACTCTTTATGCTCCAGGAGATAAATGTGATTATGTTTGTCATACTCTACCCAAGATAAAGACAGCAAAGAAGGCAAACTTGAAATTCCGTAACACTTCCTCTCTTCCATATCCAGGAACATTCAGAACTCAATACACAGATGGTACTTCACATAAAGAATAACATTATCTGTTAAACATTTTTCCTTTCCATTAACCAATTTAACAATATGCCTCTGGTATAAAAGGAATAGACAAATGACTAAATCTTCTGATATGTGAGTCCTGACAGTGGAAAAACACCATGGAGTTACATTACTTCTTTTCTCTTTGAATTTTCATTTTTGTTACTTTATTTTTGCTTTCAAAATACAAATGGAAGCTATGCTTTGTACCTATTCCAGGAAATCTGTCCCCATCAAACTTCCCTCCACAAGAGACTCATGATCATTCCTATGGGAGTTGGACTCCTGCCATCTATCAAGGACGACAGAAGTCATGTGTAAGAGCAGATCTGGTCCCATGAGGCATACTGCCAAGCAAGGGGGCATTCAGCCCTGCAGTGCACACCTACCCAGGCCTCTGTGTGCCAGGCCCTGGTTCCCTCCTGGGCGGCTGCCACCTGCTCAGTACACTGGACCTCTGCAGCAGGTGTCACTATAGGTCACATGGCCTGAGAAAGTCCCTACCCTCAAAGAGCTTACAAGGCAGGACTCCATTAAACAGAACCACAGCTAATAATGATTTCTCCTTTACCATTCTAGCAAACTAAGAATTTCTGTTTTTTCCTACCCAGGAGAGGTTTTTGAAAAATCAATAGGCTTTCTCCATCTAAGGAGAATGAAAAATCAAGATTCTAGCAGAAATGGTTGTAGGTCACACTCATTCTTTTAGAGAAAGCCTGGACTCAAACACAATTCTCTTGACTCAATTCCTTCATTGCAGTCACAGGTCAGAAATACTTGCTTTACAGAGATTTAATGAAAAATGAAAGATGGCTGAAGAGTTTTTTGCTGCCCACATATGCTAATAAAGTTCACAATCCTTTCCTTTTGGCTTTAGATTTTTAACAGGTTACACGTGAACCCCACATACTGACTACACATGTTTAATTAACAATATGGCAATTTTAACAGGGTAATGTGATCTAGAGAAAAATGTTACATTATGCACTTGACATTTCATTTAAAATATTTCCTTAGAACTAAAAGGTTTCATTATAACAGAAATTTCAAACATACTTTATTAAACCTGATTGCTGACTAATTAGAGCCTAAGCAATTCTAAAAAAACTACACAACTGATTTTCCACCCGAGATTATTTCTCTGAACATATTGACATATTACAGGTATTTTTCTTTAAAAATGTTAAAGAATTAAGACATAATTCTCCATCTGTTTTCTGGAGATCACGGAGTACATGAAGTCTGGGTATATAAAAATTAATTACAGAGTAGGTAGTAATATTGAGATTCAGTACTCAGGTGTATTTCTGGTTGAAAATATTTAAAATGAGCTGCTTTTACTATATCAACTGCAACAAAACTACCAATAAGTGTTCAGGGACCCAATACAAATTCTCAAAATAGTGTCTTTTATACCCTTGATTATCATCATTACTATTTCAGCCAACTGTACCTTTTCAAGTTATCATAATCTATTACTGGCTTTATGTCTTAAGTGTGAATCACAGGGCCATCAAATGAGGCCAGCAGGTAAATAAGTGGCTTATGTGCTTGCTGTGAGTCAGACCACGCTCAGGACCATGACCTGTACCTACTCCCTGCTGCTGCACTGGACTCACCACTGAACCTGATACTTAGGAGTCTGGCTAATAGGAACACTTCTTCCAAATTCTCAATTGTATATTGACAAGAATGACTCAGGTTTTAATGCTGTTAAGAAGCTACTTACAAAGATTTTCTATCAGACGTTTATGGTGCTTTTTTTTTCCACATATGAAACATGTTTTATTCTTATAAGCAGAAAAAGTGCCCTCTGAGATCTCTCCACTAGTGGAAGTTATCACAATAATTATTTTAAATACTTAACTTTAGGAAACCTGCCCCTCTCCAATAGAGCCACAGAGAAGACCGCCTGCTCAGGGGGAGGCTGCATGCCACCAACAATCTGCATGGGTCCTCAGGAGAAAGCACTCGCAGTCCCTTTTCAGTTGCACTGCCTCCGAAGCTACCCCTTCTGCAGTGATCGCTTTGGAATTCATCTGTGCTCATCTCATTTGGACTTCAGTGCATCCTCCCACTCAACAGCTGATTTGGAGTTCTTGGGAATTGTTGGGAATATTGATTGCATTTTACTTCGAAAGTCTTTCATCTAAAAGAAGAAAAACAAATCAGTCATCAAATATCAAAAAGGGGGAAAGAGCCAATATTATCAGAAGTGACACCTTTGTTGAATGGAGGACACGTCCCTGCTCATAGGCACAGAGTAAAAGGAATACTAATAAAAACTGAGGCTAGTCATGTACTAGCTACATGACAGAACAAAGAATGCATCTCTTTTCTTCTTCCAAGTATGAATCCATTAACTAAATAACATAAAACTTAACTCCTAGTCTAGAAGGCAACATGCCCTGAATCATCAGTCCTCCAGCATGTATTTTGTTGAAGACGAAGTGGAGGATGGGATTTCTGACCATCTGAGTAAATGAATATACTCAGGTCAATTCAAAGTTAAAATTTTAAAGCCAGAGGGAATGAGTAGAGAGAAGATACTTGGTAGGGTTTTTTAATAAAGAATGAATCAATGGATGGCACATAACTTGGCATGTGCCATGTCACCCAGTGTGGAATCCTATGTAGAAGTCTTATCTGCAGAAGCTCAGCTGGGATTAGGAGTCAGAGCAGGAAGCAGGGGGCTGGGTGATGTGACCATGCAGAGTCAACAGTGTCACAGTTCACATAGGATACCCAGTCCATCTAAGGAAGGGAACACTGACTTATGGGAGTAGGACATTCTTTACCTTAGACACTTATCTAAGGTTTTTAGGGACAGAAAACCTTTCATAGCTTTCAATGATATGAAGAGCCTGTGGCAGCACATGTGCCGTAGGTTCATCGACTGCTCTAATTCCATCTTTTTCATCTGTATCATTCTGTGATTAAGACACTATTTCAGCAGCACTATAGTTTCATAACTTTTCCTCATCAACCAGAGCCAGGTTATACACAGATCCACTTGACTAGGTTTGCAAAGCACCCTGGACTCCTTAGCAGTGTCCAAGTCATTTCTCAAGAGTGGTCACCTGAGAGCTGGCTAATGTTTTATATTAGTGTTTGTCTGTTTTAAGGTGAGGCTAAATCTTTTCCTTCTTTTAAAATTGAGAGGTTGTATTTTGTTCAAGACTTGTCAATCCTAGCATATATCCAAACCCTGGAACACTGCTGTGAACAGCAGTTTCATGTGTCACAGACCCTTGTTCAAATCCCACCACTTAGGAAAATGTCTACTCTCTAGCTGTAGCTTCTACATATGCAGAATAAAGACAGTAACTACCTGTCTACTATTCTTAGTGAGGATTAAATGAGAAAACACACAGCACTTCACATATAGTAAATGCTCAATACTTACAACCTATGATCATTAAAACATCAAAATGTTACTTTCCAAGAATAAAGCTTATATGGATATAAATATTATGGTGTAGTTGCTAAAAATGTTACTTTATCTTTTTTTTTCTTTCATTTTATGTATTTGGTACAGGGTCTCACTACGTGCTTTGACTCATAGTAATCCTGTTTTCAGCCTCCCCAGCGCTGGGATTACAAGAATGCGCCATCAGGTCAGGACTCAGTGGCACTCTGAGGGTGAGGCCAGCACAGCATGTGGTACTATATATTAGCATTTTTGTTCAATTATTCCAACACTGGAATTTATAAGGCCAGCCATTATGTGTGGTCTGAAGGAGGCTGATGCTATCTGTGTCCTCCTCTGTACTATGGTGACTCCATCGTGTGAGGTTCTCTACTGAAAGCAGCACTGCACTCCCAGGAAGGAGGGCCTGGAACCAGGGAGGGGTGTCTTTGGTTGTCACACCACAGCCAGGAGGTGGTAGACAGTTCTTACTGTTCAGAATGGCCCATGAAAAGAACTTTGTCCCAAATACCAATTACATGTCCAATAAGAAACTGCATAGACTCTCATGGCTGAAAAATGAACATCTCTCTGGCTGAGGTCTGGCTGAACATTTTTTAAAACTTATTCTAATCACAGTTTTCAAACGTGGTTTCAGATTGCCATTTGTGAGCAATGCCCTTCACCATTCTCCCTTCTCAGTGCTGCTAGGCAAGGGAAGGAGTGGGAAACACAGCCAAGGCCAGATAGGAGGGTGAAGAGTGCTGTTCAACTTCAGCATACCATGTCCCCCTTCCCCGATCTTGGCCTGATTTCCTTCTGTCCTCTCATTTCCTGTATCACAGACCTGATAAGGACAGGATAATCTACCTGTTCCCAGGAACGTGTGACAGCTGAGCCAGTAGAATGAATCACATCTGATAAACACCCAACCAGGAATGTAGGGTTTTCAAATTGAGAAACAGGAGCTGAGAAAAATGGGATAGAGTGCCACTGATCCTTATAAACAGGGTCTCTAGTTGCTTTAAACAATGATATTCCACTAGAGGATTGCAAGCTTTTACCATTTATATTATTTATATAGTAAATGAAATCCTTAATTTTTCCTACTTGTGCCAATTTATGTGCAGTAGTTCAGATATTGGTTTTATATTAAAAGTCTATATGCAAGTCAAGAGAATATTACCCTGTAAAGACATCCTTAAAAACAGACTTAGAGGCTAAGTACAGTTAAGCCAATTTGGTTATAAAATAAATGCACTGACTTCATCATAATAATAACAGCTACTGCCCTAGAACTGGCCCTTTACTCTATATCCCAAAGAAGTTGGGTCAAGTTGGGGTATGCCGGGGGTGAGCATATCCACTAGCAGCTCAGTGTTACCCTGAAGCACTTTCCAAGCGCTGTAACCTCTTTCCTAGTATTTTCTCATTCTTTTCCTCTGCCCAGAGAGAATTTTCCATGCTATGCATCTCAGAGTCATTCTTACAAGCTGGGCTACTGTCACAGACTATACATGAATAGTACCTTCCTACAGTAATGAGCGTATGAACCTCATCCTAAACCATGACATATTAGTGTCCAACACTGCTGGACACAGTGTAATATTACCAGAAAGTTCCTAAGACAGAAATGTTCAAATGGGGTACCATGATTAACTGGGAAGCATTCAGAGAACTGGATAGGGTTGTTTTTTAGATATCAGAACAGCAGCTTCCTAAAGAGTCATACAGCCCATATGCCAGGTAGATACTGTTTAAAGAATCTTTACTAGGTGCCCGACATGTTTTTTTCTCTTCAGCTTCAACAACAAATGGGGGCAAATATTAATCTTTTAAAGCCATGGAGATGGAAGCTCACAGAAACGACATGAAGAGTTCAGTGTCACAGCTGGTGACACCGGCCACAGCTATGAAGCCTGTGGGCTCATCCTGTGCACCGTCTGCATGCGCATATGGGCGCTGCTGCTCATGTGCCATGTGTGTTTCAGCAGGCAGGTTTAACATATGCTGTCCTAACTTAAAACCTTGGATTATGCCTTCAATTTAGTAATTTTGGAAAATCTTTATAGCACCAATTCTAATAGGCAGTTATTGGAATTAAAAGCTGAGCTTCAGAATGTTTTTGGCATTGACTAGCTCACTCATTTAGCCTCACAATCCATACATTGAGGTGCTGACCCAGTATACAGAGGCCACCTTCCCCAGAGAGGGGCCTGACCCCACAGTGTGTGTGTGCTTAAGGGATAGATTTGGAGGGATTTTTTCACCCACTACTGATGACTGCACCCTGGACCTTTGCATTAACTTAAATCTTCAGCCCAGTTTTTTTCTGACACAAGAGTCTTGCTGAGTTGCGCAGGTGAATTTGAACTCATGATCCTTCTGCTTCATCCTCGAAGTATTGGCATTTCAGGTGCAAGCCAGCTATATACAGTTGGAGACTTTTTACTGCAGCCTAACTCAGTCTATCTTTGCTAACAAAGATGGCAAGAATTGAAAAATAGGTGTAAGCATGCTCTCATGCCTTTAGTAGTACCATTTGGTTGAAAACAAAGTTAAAAAAAAAAAAAAAATCTCAAGAGCCAGATAAGAAGGAATAGGAATTCTGCAACTAACCAATGTTCCTTGGAGAATCAGAACTTTTACTTTTTTGGAACATTTTTTCTTTCAATAAAATAGTATAAGAACTCTAATCATCACACAAAGGGACATTTTAATGAAAAAGATTATTGTCCTATGTCTGTTGATAACATTAAACTAAGAAACACTGGCTTAGTTTAAAGAGCAGATGCTAATAGCCTATTGATATGCCTGAGAATCCAAAGATGTGTTTTAACATAGTATATTTATTTAAATATTCAATGGCTTTACAAAAGCTAACAAGCATTTAAAAGCCCCAGCTTCTTCCCATTTTCTTTTCTTTCTTTTTTTTTTTGTATTTTAGGGAAGGGTCTACAAGGTGTTCAGGGTCTCACTACTAGATTGGACTCATAGTGATCTGCCTGTTTAAAGCCTCCCAAGAGCTGGAATTACAGGCGGAAGCCAGCAGCATGGACAGTCTCAATCGCAGCCTCAGCATGCCCCAGGGGTAGGGATGGGGCTGGCCTGGCAGGCTCGGGGATCAAACTCCAGGCTCCTGTGCCTTCTTGAAGACGCTTTAATCTTCTGAGATATTTGGCTGGCCCTGGTTTCCCGTTTTCCCATTATTAGAACCAGTACTATTTAATTAAAAGATAAGTACCTTTACTTTCTCCTATTCTCTCACTGGATCACATGTACAAATTCCAGAATCTATAGTGACATCAACTGATTTAAGAATAAAAGGTGAACTGTAATTTTCTGAGAATACAATCCTTCAAGCACTCATTAAATGCCCAATTTTTACGGATGATCAACAATAGAGTACCATTTAAAAGCAAAAGCTTTCTATCAACACAAAGTAAACCGAGCAGTCGGATGGGCCTGGAGCTTGTAACAGCCAAGGCCCACAGCAATGCTAAGACCTAGCCTAATAAGAACAACTTATAATGTGTCCTGATACAACAAACATTTGATTTCTGTCAAATCAGCTACAGATAGGGCAATGGACCAAGAAGTGTAACCCTTCCTTTTAATAATTTCTTTGGCAAATGAAAAATTTAGGGACGTTTCCTTTCTCTGCCAAATTAGTGTCCATACCATTTCTGTCAGGCTTCTAAAAAGTTTTCTACTTTATTGCATTAAACATAGCAACTACAATCTGATCACTATCATTATCTTTTCCTTTTCTCTTTTTTTTGCAGAACCAGAGATTGAACTCAGGCCCTTGCACTTGCTAAGCAAGTGCTTTTTCTACTGAGTTATCTCTCTGGCCCCACTATTATTTTCATATCTTAATCTGAATGGTCTTGCTTCAAAAGTGTGCATGTACACAACCTACATGCAGCCGTGGCCCCTATTTTGTAACCTCTTTTTGGTGACTCAGCTGATACGTTGTCCCAGGGTAACGAAGGCAGCCTCAAGATGGACCCACTACAAAGAGTATTTCTTTGTGCATACACTTTTATTTTTACATTGTAAGGAAAATGAGAGCCTTTTAAACAGTACATAAATGAGCATAGCTATAAGCAACCCCAAAATGAACTAATACTTATTCATTGAAAATTAGAACATACTACCATCTTATTTATTTTTAGACCAGATGGCACCTACAAACATTTATAATACAAGTACTGGTACATCAGAGAAACTAGGTATCTTCTTGGATACAGTCACTTAGGAATTATGAAAAAGTGCCACCAGCATCTAGATACTAAATGGTTAAAACAGAGGGCTAAACAAATAGGGGGCTCTTTCAACTTTCAGGAATTCAAATTTATCCAAAACATTGGCATATACAGTCCAATCTCCTATTTATCACCATTATGTTAAGTAACTTCAGAATGACAGATTTAGATTTTAAAACTTAAGCTCCTTCTGAATCTCCCAAAGTGTTTCTGCACTCTTTTTCAAACGGGCCTCTTCTTCAGGAGTCAGCTTTACCTTTATAAGATCTGTTATACCATTTTCTCCTAGGACACATGGAATGCTGAGGAATACTTCTTTCTCTATTCCATAGAGGCCCTTAATTATGGTTGAAACTGGATGTGTTCTCCTTAGGTTCTTCAAAATACTTTCTGTCAAATCAGCTACAGATAGGCCAATGGCCCAAGAAGTGTAACCCTTCCTTTTAATAATTTCATAGGCACTGATAATTACTTCTTTGTGAATATTTTCCCACTGTTCAGGATCTTTACCAGTTCCTATTGCAGAATTCAGATCTTTTAGAGGGACACCAGCGATGTTAACTCCACTCCACACAGGGACACTTGAATCTCCATGCTCTCCAAGGACCCACCCATGACAGCTTTCCGAGTGGATACCAAGCTTTTGCCCAATTAGGAAACGGAAACGAGCAGTATCCAGATTACAACCACTTCCAATAACACAGTTTTTGGGCAATGCACTCAGTTTCCAGGATACGTAAGTTAAGATATCCACTGGATTGGAAACAACAATCAGTTTGCAGTGGGGGCTGTACTGCACCACAGTGGTAATCATTAATGTAAAAATGGCCACATTTCGCTGGACTAGGTTGAGGCGGGATTCTCCTTTTTCCTGGCGTGCACCCGCTGTGATAATCACTAGGCTGGAATTGGCAGTGACGTGGTAATCTTTGCTGTAAACAATATTTGGCATTTTCACGAAAACACTGCCATGCTGAAGATCCATTACTTCACCTTTCAGTTTGTCTTCACTAACGTCTACAAGGGCAAGCTCATCAGTCAAGCCTTTTAACAAGATGCTGATAGCACAGGCCAGGCCCACGGATCCAGCCCCTATGATGGAGACTTTACTGTGACAAACGGGCTTTTCCGAGGTGAAATTCTTCATCAACTCACACTTCACGGTTGCCATCTTGGACACAGATGTAAAAGCCCAGGGGCCACTGAGGGGGATCTGTGCTGCCTGCTGAGGCAACAGGACCACCCCTGGAGCCCAGAAACTCACTCCTACTGCACTTGCTCTTTGGATGACCCGCAGAATACCTACAGACCAGAGCATAGCTGTTTACTCAGGAGGCTGGAAGAGAGTGGAAGAAAACCCGCAGGCAAGGCTGTTGACCGTTGGTATCCGTTGAACCCTATGGCGCAGACGCAAGGACCCCACCCCCACGGTCACATGGGCCCTGGGCCTGGCTGCGCGCGCCACATCTGCTTGCATGCTATCTGCATCTGTTAGGTCAGTCCAGAGGCTTGCTCTAGCAAGTGAATGCTGCAGTTAGTTTTAAAATCACGTAATCACTTCAGTTTTTGACATATGTAACAGCCCAAAGGATTCCTGGTGTTATTAGTTTTCTACTTGTACGTACTATGCATGCCAAATGAGAATGCTTCTGTCAACTATGGATGAAAATAACATTAAAACTTGCGCTGCAAAGGCACACATACAGTTGTTTGCCGGCAGTCTCCCACACCACATGCCAGCGTGGTGGGGTCATCTGGCTCCTCAGCGTATGTGGCTGAAGTACCTTTTCTTTAGCAATAATTTCACTGCCTAAACCGTGACCCACACCTAAAAATCAGCCAGTTCTTAACAACAGGGCAAAGGGCAGCCTGTGTTTTACTGGAATACTGAACATTCACTGGGAGAACACGTCCTTTCTTTGTCTACCAAAGAAAAGTCCACGATTCAGTCTCCTTTAAGAATACTTCTTAAAGAAAAAAAAAACTAAAACTTCATAGGTAGAAAAATGGTCACACAGCCCTGTATTAAAATGTTATCTTTTAAAGAAATGAGAGTTTTAATCAATCCACAAATCAGACTGTTAACTTCAGTAGTAAAATAAAATTACTTAGCAAGTACAAAGTGGCATCAGTATGTCTTAGCTTTTTTGTGTTTTTCTGAACATAACTTTATACATAGAAACTATCAATCATCAAATTAAACACAAAAAAATGATCTCTACTGACTGGTAGCCAACATTTTAGAGGGATTCTTAAAAAAAATCAACTTTTGATAACTATTGTTTTTTAAAATCCCAGCCCTCACATCAAATATTTTAACTTTATAACTGCTCCCACCTTCTTGCTGTAATGATTTCTTTGACCAATCAAGTAACTTTCCAGGATAAGTACTTTTGAGCATGAAATTCAAGAACATAAAGACCCTTAGCTGGATGTCTTCTTCTAACGTAATTTTTTTCCTAGAGTTTGAATGTCTTCAGAAATCTGATGATAGCTCCCTCTTTACTCTTTCCCCTTAGCCCCACTAAATCAGTTTTGAGGGCGAAAAACCTCTCCAAAATAAAAATACCTCAAATAAAGCAGTGTTTAAAAATGTACAGCAGGACAGATGTATATGACCTCCAGAGTAGATTTAGGTCTACTCCAAGATGTGAAAAGCCAAACATAGTCAGACAGCTCCCTAATGGTTATCTTAGATGGCTCATTATTCCTTTTGAAATGAAAGTCAAACTCAAATTATGTATTCAAAATGTAGCACAGTATTGCAGCTGATGGCAAGAGCATACCTTAACACTTCTGGTTGCACCACTAAGTACAGGGCAAGCAGGAAGCCAAGACAGCCAGTATGTTTCTGGGTCTAGAGTGTCTGATCTAGAGCAGCTCAGACACTCTGTTCCTTCTGAATCTGCCAGCTCCCCTTGCTTCCTTTTCTATGGGAGTTTGGTTCCAATATTTCATCCTCTCATAGTTCTTTGCCAACCCTCAAAGCAGAATAGACTTAAAATTCCAGGGGCTAAGGTCATAGCTTGGCGATCTAAGCACCTGCCCAGAAAGTGTAAGGAACCAGGTTCAATCCTTGGTACCGCATGCCACAGCAAGAAACTTGGTTGCACTGAGCCAACTGGGTGTGGTGCCACATGCCTGTAATCCCTGTGTTGGGGAGGCAGAGACAGAAGGATCACTACCAGTCTGAGCTGCAAAGCGAGACCCTGTGCCAAATAAAAAGAATGTGTCATCGTAGGAGAGATCACCCTTATTTTTCAGAACTCTGCCCTATGAAGAGGTGTTCAGTAAATGCTTAGGGTAGAAAAGGATGAGTAAGCATCTACAGACTTGAGTTAGGCAGGCATAGAGAACATACCTGGTGCTAGAATTCCAACAACAGACATGAGTAAAAATGAATATAAGTGAAGCCTGCTTGGAACAGTAAGGCTGATGCATAAATTTCAAATACTGTAAAGCTGTGGATAAGCTAAAATATCTCTCAACTATTTTCAGATCCAAGCTATTCTCCAACTTTCAAGTTTTTCAACCTTTAGCAAGTTAAAACACAAAATAACAAAATCTATAGTGCTAGACACAGTAAAATTAATATGCAATGATAGAATATTTTTATCCTCTAAAGTTATTTAAAATGGCTTGTTTTTTGGAACTCTTAAAATAATAAGGAAACCTTTGATATGGAAAAAAAGGATGATCGTTTCTTGGTCTTTGGCTAAGACCAAGTGTGGAAAAAAGGATGCAATAAAAACAGGGTTAACATCAAAAGCTGATCTGAAAGCGAAAAGAGCATCACGGAAACACAGCCATTTAAAAAGTTTTGTGATGTGAAAAGCATAAAACGCAACTTATAGTTTTAAGACAAACTGGTCGACCACTGCTCTGTTGCTACTAGATACTGCAGCAATCCCTGGGGATGGGGACACTACAAATCCCACGGCACACAAGTATTTCCTTTTGTCAGTGGCACTGTAAATGCCGGGGAAAGGACAGAGCGGGGTCATAAGTCCTGCCTTCCAGTTGGTGCAAAGGAAGAATGCCAATTCAAAAAGCAACACTAGGAACACCTCCCATTTATGAAATTAAATATTGTAAGATGAATTGCTAGCTTTCACATAAATAAATTACCCAAACTGCATTTTTATACTTTTTTTTTTCTTGAGGTGCTAGAAATCAAACTCAGGTTCTTATGTATGCCAGGCAAGTACTCTACTACTGACAACACTCCCAGCTCTAAATATATATATGTTTTTGATGCAATGTTAAAAAGCCATTTGTATTAGTTATTTAAAAAGGAAATATTTAATGTAGTGTAATACATGAAAAAAAAAAGAAAATTGCCATGTACCCAAATCCTATCTGAAACTTTATAGCTATAGATTGCAGATTCTATGAATTTGCCCTGTTCTGAGATTAGATTAAGTACATCATACTACAGTCCTCAAAAACAACAGCTTTGCTCACCTCTCCAGATGACATCAGATGATAAGACTTTGTGTGAAAGTTACACTCAATTTGAGACAGAAACTGAAGTTAACTGTATAAAGGAAAAAACTGCCAAAACATACTAACCTTGTGTTGTAAAAGTTAAACTTTAATTGCCTCAAGACTGTCTAGGCAAAGAACAGCATCAACAGTGAAGACCAGGGGTACAAAACAGAGTGCTCAGGTGGGGACAGCAAGTGCATGCTCAGAGGCTAAGGAGGAATGCAGCCTCTTGTGCCTACAGATCTCCAAGTGTGACAGGCAGCGAGGACAGACATTCGCATGACTGGCATTTTACACCAGGTGATTATCTGTGAGCAAGAGTCCTATTCAGTGCAGAATGTGTAGCATCACTTTGGGCCTATGAGATAGCTTAGCAGACTAAGCACCTGTTTAGGCAAACTTAGGGACCAGGGTTTGATCAGCACCACGTGCCATACAGGCCCTGCTCCTCAGGTGTGCTAAGCCAGCTACTGAGTCCGGGCATGGTGGTGCATGCCTGTAATCCCAGCAGTGGGAGGCAGAGACAGGAGGATCACTATGAGTCGGAGCTGTGTAGTGAGACCCTGTACTAAATGTATACAATTAAAAAAAAAAATGGGCTGGGGAAATGGCTCAGTAGAATAAGTGCTTCCCTGGCAAGCGCAAAGGCCTGAGTTCAATCCTAGGTTCTGCGAAAAAAAAAAGTGTATAGTAGTACTTTTTACCTTTACCCATTAGATGACAGCAGTGCCATCCATTATGACAACCAAAGTGTGCCCAGATACTGTCACATATTCTTAGGCAGGATGGGAGCACAATTTTACTTCTGAGAACCATTAAGTTAGAATAAGCAGGGGGCAGAGCTCAGAAAGACTCAGAAACCACTAAGGAACTTGGAGTTGATTCTCAAGGGAAAAGATAACCACTGGAATGGTAGAAGCAATGTGAACACATTTTATTCAACAATAAACATCTACTACATGTAAATGACTATGAGGTATAAGGATACAATGAAAAGAGAGTAACTGACTGGTGAGAGTGAAAGGACTATTTTATTTCAGAATCAACTTTCCTAGGAAGCTTCTCTGAGGAACTGAAATAATTTTGGGTTGGATAGCAATTCTGAGGACCTCAGACAGGAGTTTCCTGGGCAAAACTAGAATAAAAAGCGACAGATAATACTTGGACTGCTGAAGAAACAAGGTTAATAGGGTGAAGGTGAGCAACAAAGGTAATTCAGGAGGTGAGGGAAGTAGGAGAGGCTTTACTATATAAACCTTTAACAGGAAGCTACTGAAGTATTTTAAATGGAGTGGTATGATCTGACTTATACTTAAAAATAGGCTGTGTGAAGAAAAAATCTAGGGGAACTGAAGGCAAGGCTGGGAGATAAGAAACTGTCAATGCACTAGGGGAACATGAATGGAGGTGGAGAGGGAGAAGCCAAGCTGTATTCCAAAGTAGGGCTGACAAGAAGAGCTCGCCTGTGGATTAGAAGGGATGAAGGGATTGCAGAATACAGAAGAATTCTTGCCTGGGCTTTTTGGTTTGAACTGGGAGGATGGGATGATGGTGGCATTTCCTGAAATGGGGAGGGTAAAGGGAGTAAAACGTTGGGAGGAGGCAAGGCGATAAAGAGCTCATGTGGAGATGTGGTCACTAGACGTACTCCTGTGACATCCATGTCAAGGTGGGTGATGCACAGTTGAGAGGCAAGTCTGAAGGGCTGGAGCTATATATCTAGATGGCACCACACTGGACAGATGGTTTTAAAATGCCAGGAGAGAACCACAGGACTGAAAGCAATGGAGAATGGAAGAGTCTAAGTACGAAGCTGCTACCCACTGACACCACATGACAGCTGGGAGAAAGAGCCAGCAAAGGAGACCAGTGAGGTGAGAAGTGTCTCAAATACCACAGGACAATGTTTGTGATGGAAAAGATACTTAATTCTGTCCAGTGCTGCTGGAAGGTCAAGAAGAAGGGATAAAAACTTAGATTGGGCAACAAGGAGGACATGGGTGACATGACAATAGTAATGTCAGTATAGTGCCAGGGAAAGAAACTGGATAGAGGAAAGAAAGCAGAGGGAGACTGCAATTACAGACAACTCCTTTGGGAAATTTTTCTGTCAGGGACCAGACAAATAGAATGGTAGCTGGAGGTGCACAGGAGAATCAAGAAAGAATTTCTAGAGGTAGGAGAAACCAGAGCATGTCCACACATGCTACAGCAGAGGAAGAAAATGAAATTAGCAAGGGCTGAGGGCTAGGACAGCAGCAGAGTCCTTGGGTAATGAGCAAAGGCAGTTGGGGAGAGTCTCTGGTAGCAGCATGAACTTTTTATCCCTGGTGGAGCAGTAAAGCTGCAGATGTAGAAGTCTGAGGAAGGTGAAGGCCCAAGCGACTTGGCAGTAGTGTGGAGAAACGATTGCAGAAAAGCAAGGAGGGAGACAAGGAGAACAGAGCAGCTGAGGTATGGACAGCCAAGATCTGATGAGAAAGAGTGTGGTCATGAACTGGCAGCCTGGCTCTTCCCTCTGTCATAGAGTAATTCAGGAACACACTGCCACTTCTGCTGAAAGTTCAGGGGTGAATAAGCTCCTTACCTGCAAATTCCCCAGCATTAGGGTCTAGCCACAGAGACCCAGGAGCCTGAATTAGAGCTCAGGGTGAGGTTAAAGTCACCAAATGGCCAGAACCTGAGATAATGAGGGCATAGGAAGGACCTTAAGCATAACTGTGTGTCCAATAAAACTGCAGCAATTCAAACTAAATGGAATAGGCATGATATGATGGCACACGCTGGCAACCCCAGAACTAAGGAGGCTGAGGCAGGAGGATTGCTAAAAGTTTGGGGCAGTATGAGCTGCAAAGTGAGTTCAAGGTCACCTTGAATTGCATAATGAAACCCTTTCTCAAAAACACAGAAACAAAATAAAACTAAAGAGGATAGTTGGAAGCAAAATAAATTCTAGGCCAGCCTACATATACAGTGAGACTCTGTCTTCAAAAAAAAAAAAAGATAAACAAGTAAAACTAGTAGAGGAATAAATGTAATAATAAAATATTCACTGCAATATTGGTGAAAATTTATAGTAAGAATTAAAAGGGAAACTTGATTGCAATTAGCAAAAGATCTCAGGTTAGTCAAAGGGTTAAGAAGTGAACCTAAATATTAATATAAAAATTATACCTAGCAGCAGCAACTGCCAAAAATTACTGGAGAAAAATAAATCTTGTGAGATTGCATCTAATATTATCCTGTGAGAAAGGATAATATTACTTTCCTTAAAATCTCTCTCTGAATAGGAAAGTTAAATGCTTGTTTTTAGAGAAATATTTAAAATACACTTGGTGCTTTTTGCTTTGTACAAAAAAAGGAGGCCTGGGTTCTTGAGAAAACAGCACCATCTCTCTAAGCTGAAGTGGGGAGACAGAATGGGAAATCCTGCTCACAAACTATTTCCGTAGAGCCTTTATAGCAGCAGAGAAGTCGTAGTTTTAAACAGTAGATAATGTCCCATCTACCAGATGGCAAGTTTCACAATACTAGAAGCCACTAATGGCCAGGGTGCTAGGAAACAGGTATGTGCTGTCAGTATTAATACGTTTCTCTGAAAGGCCATTTACCAATAAATATCAAAAACACTTTTTAGGGCTGGCAAGATAGCTCAGCGGTCTAAAGCACCTCTCAGGGACCGTGGTTCGAGCCCCAGCACCACATGCCATGCCAGCCCCTCCCCCAAGGGCGGGCTGAGCTGATCCCCCCCCCCCCCGCAAAAAAAGAATCCGTGATGTGTAGCGAGACACTGTAATACATAAATAAATTAAAAAAAAAAAAACTTTTTAAACACACTTTGACTCAATAATAGCATCTCCTATCTTTAGGACTGTTATGGTTTGTCTAGTTGTTCCTGCAAAGCCTCATGTAGTCATGGGGTGGGGACTTCTAGAGTTTGTGCTTAACTCATGATCCACTGGGATTATGTATGATCCAAGGCCAATCTTAGTACTGCTGGGATTATGGGTGTTAGTACTACATCCCACCCTGGGGCAAACAACAAGAATGTAGTATAAGAGATAGACAGACTTTTGGCAGTTATTGCTCTTTGTTATTGCTGTTCTGCCGCCATGAACTGCTGCTCTCTGCCATGTGCCACTCTGCCTTGGAGCCAGCTGAATATGGACTGAAACCTCCAGTGACTGTGAGCTAAATAAACCTTTCCTTCCTTCATTTTGGGTGTCAGGTATTTGTCCCCAGCAACTAGAAAAGTGACTAAGACAAGGACAAATTCTTAACCAAGAAAAGTACAGTAAGATGCATGCATGCCTACGGATTCACAATGATGATTAATAGTGAAAAATTAGTCTGATCAACAGGAGACAGATTTCTTTTATATTTTAGGGAAGGGTCTGCAGGGTGTTCAGGGTCTCACTACTAGATGGGACTTGTAGTGCTCTGCCTGTTTACAGCCTCCCAAGAGCTGGGATTAGGGGCTGGGGAGATGGCTCAGTGGAATAAGCACTTAACTGGCAAGTGCAAGGGCCTGAGTTTAATCCCTGGTTCCACCAAAAATAAAAGAAAAAGAAATTAATTAGACCAAGAGCTGGGATTACAGGCACATGACACCACATCCAGTTTCAAATGTCTCAGTATGTTCTGGGGGGGGGGGGGAGCCAGCAAAGCAGGCCTGAGGATCGAAACCTTGGCCCCTGCACCTGCCTGAAGGTGCTTTTATCCACTGAGCTATTTGGCCAGTCCTAGCAGGAGACTGATTCAGTAGATTATAATTATGTAGTGGAGTACCATATAGTCATAAAAAATGATGGAGATTTATATACTTTGCTGTAAGATTTCCCTGCAACTGAAATGAAAACAATTCTAGAGTAGTATGCAAGCACATGGCATTTCTGTATAATTCTATATACTTAAACCTACATAATAGTATGAATCAGGGTTCCTACTCTAATTAGTTATTATAATTCAGTGTAATTCTTGTTGATTTTGTTTTGTTTTTATTTTTCCATACTGATTTTTTAAAAAATGTTTTTACATTAAAAAATAATCTTTTTTTTTTAAAAAAAGGTCCTAAATATTTTGACAATAAACACTAATATATGCATTGTGGTGTGGAACTTGACTGTCCCCCAAAACCCTTATATTAAAGACCTTTATCAAGGTGGCAGCATTCTGGGAGGCAGGTATTGCGGGAGTTCCTTAGGTCAGCAGGTACGTGACTCTGAGAGCGCTTTTGAGACCCTGGCCCTTCTAGTCTTCCTCTTTGCTCTCTAGTTTGTGACGTAAACAATTTTCCTCCACCAATGCACCCCTAACATCACCCCACTAGAAGCCAAAGGGATCTCCAAAACCATAAGCTAAGTAATCTTTTCCTTTGGATGTCAGATATCTCTGGCATTGCGTTAAGAGTGGTGTTAAGCCAACTGCTAGGTAACTATAGACAAATACCTTCTATACCATGGTGAAAAAATTTTAAAAAATGCATTTACACATTAATTTAAAATTTTAAGTATCTAGATAATTTAAAGTAACTTAAAATGACTATAAATAGTTTCATTCATGTTTTTTCCTGAACAGTGAATGAGGTCTCAGTTCCGATAAGGTCAACAGCAGTACTTATGTGTAAACTGCCGCAGGCAATAACATGCTATGACATCACAGTGAAGAGAAGCAGAGGTGACTCAGCCAGGCCTCTGGGACGGGCCCCTCACGGATGAACGCAGCGCACAGTGTCAGGCGCAGAGAACGTACTCCCTTCCGTACTCCCTTCCACAAAGTTCTACTTACATCAGTAAATACTGAGATAGTTGACATTTCTCCTTGTAAGAGGAAAAAGAGACAAGACAGCCATAAACAAGCTCAATTCCTCCAGAAATCCCTTCACCAATAATAGTAAGTAATTCAATAAGTAAGTACAAGGTAAGAAAATCAAAGTCACTGCTCTTAACAATGTGTGAATTATTTTTAGAATTAGGGAATTACCAGTCAATACCACTGCAGATACTTAGATGACTAATGCTATCATAAACATATTTAAATGGTAATAATCATAATTCAAAACAATCAATGAAGCCATAAAGTAGAAGCAAGCTGCACCTGCTGCCCAAAGACTATGCTGATTTCTACAGACAGTGAGGGTCCCACTGTTGATCCTGGGGAAAATTAATGCTCTGGTCAGCTAATGAGACAGATCCCAATAGCTCTCCTTCTTTGCAACTCTGAATAGAGACCACTGTATAAGATATGAATGTAGTTTTCTGTTAATGTATTACATGTACTCTTTCAAAATAAAATTTCATACTAATTAAAGACTAATGTAAAAACAGTTTTAAGAAATTGAATAGTTCTGATTTAAGCATTTATAACATGTTCTCTTTTTGACCAGCAGATGTAGCTGTGAATTAAAATAGGAAATTATAGGTACTTTTGTCAAACTGCTCAAGGCCAACCATTAGATGGCACCCTTTAAAGGAGGAACTGGTTTGTCATGGAGATTCCATACAATACAGGGTAGTTACTGACAAATTATTTGACACTAAAGTTCATCTTGATACCTGCATTTCCTGGGAAATAAGCACCTTACGTATTTATTAGGTGCACATACTTGGAACATTTCTGCTCATCTCCTAAGACTGTTACACTAGACCATAGATGGCAACATTTAATGGTACAAGTTCATCATCAAAATTATAAATGTGTGAACTTTCTAAATGCAGAGCTAAAACATCATACATTGCTCTCCAGAAGCCTCAGAACAGTGGCATTAAGAATCTTCTAGGAAAGGGAGCAGGGAAAGACAGATTCAAATAGCCTAGTGGGGAGCCCTGTCTCAGCACAGGCTTAGAGTAGGGCAACAAATGACTTCTAAAAGAACAAATCAGCAAGTTAATAAACATCACCACCTTTAATTACAAGATGTCAGTGGGCTTGTCTTTTGGTGAGATTTCTCAGATATGCAGATCAAACTGATGTGCTAATAACCTGTGGACAGGGGGAGTTATTTGTGTTCACTTTCTAGTGAGACATGAAGACGTAATACAAAAGGACTATAATATGCTTCTATTTAGTAGCCCCAATCATAAAGTTTTGTCCCCAAAATATTTTAGTTAATAATCTTAATTAGTGCCATAAACCAAAGAAGTTCATGTTCTAGAAACTAAAATAGCACAGTCTAGCCTACAAAGCTAAATTCTCAAGTGTACAGTAACCTAATTTTGTTGGTCTATGAACATTTAGACTGATTCATTTTATGACACTTATAAATTAAAGTTATTCATTTTCATCCCTTAAATTTTTATTCATTTTGACCTAACAGCACTAAATACCTGAAACACTGAAAACATCACCTACCAATTCTATATAGTTAATATAAAGTGTTAATAGGCTGCTACTTTCACAGAAATAAGCAGCTTAATAACTTTTTCTAAATTCATTTATTTATTACAGTGTCTTGCTACACATCACGGATTCTTTTTTTGAGGGGATGGGGGGATCAGCTCAGCCCGCCCTCGGGGGCATGGCATGTGGTGCTGGGGCTCGAACCACGGTCCCTGAGAGGCGCTTTAGACCGCTGAGCTATCTTGCCAGCCCAAGCTTAATAACTTTATTACTGCCTGCATGCCCCCAAGCAATTTTATATGCAGAGTCAAGGAAATTTCATGAACTCTTAGGCAGCTATATTTTATTTTCAGTAAAAATTAATAAAAATAAAATCTTGCACAATTTTTAAAAAGCAACATTACTGTTAAAGTAGTACTTTTAAGAAACAAGGAAAAGTAAAATAACTAATCTACATGTTCGTAAGTCATTCAAATATTTCTATCAGACATTTTTACTCCCAGCTTTTCACTTGCTTTCAGATACCTGCTTTCTTATACATATATATAGCTATGAAACTTTCTTTCATATACCACTATATACTAAGCATTATTCTACTGCAGACCGCTTAAAAGGTTTCTCTTTTATGCAAAAAAAAGCCAGTCTTATACCAGATTGACATCAAACATCATGAAAAAATTGACAAATTATCAGAAATGTATGGATTATGTCATAATCATACTCCTCCCCTGATCTGAACCCCTTCTACTTTCTCCTGTCCACCTTAGCTAATGGTGGTATACTGAAGAAAAACTAGCTCCTGAAGATTCAGACCTGAGTTTAAATCCTGACTCTGACAGTTATAAATTACATGATCTTACACAAGCGAAGTATCTGAGTCCCAAAGTTCCAACTGCCTCACTTATAAAATGGGGGGTACTGCTACCTGCCATATTGTTACTGTGAAGAACAGTCTGCTGGGTTTAAAGTGCCTACTATAATGCAAGAAATGCGAAATTGAGGTAATAGTAACAGTCATCAAAAATCTTCCAATCAGAGGTCTTCTAGCTGTTCTAAATTAACCTCTACTTTACTGTGACTGACTAGCTAGCAAAGTTACTTTAAAACTAAAACTTGGTCAAATCGAAGGAGAAGCACTACACTTTGTCTATCAGTGTACTCTGAGTGAAAAGCGGAAGAAGGCCCACGCTCAGCTATGACTACATGTGAGATGCTCCTTAGCGTTTATGAGGCTGCTCCAGCAATCCTGCCACTTGCCTTACTTTCTCCCTGTCTCTGAATCACTTCCATCATTAGACACACACCATTAACTCTTCTACTAAAGACAGAAAGAACTCTAGGCCTCCTCTCCTTTTCTGGATGGCACCCACTTTTGGGAAAACTTAAGGTCTTCCTGTATACATGGCGGAAAACCTCTCTCCTATATTCTCTTCTGTGTCCATTCCACCCACTGTCCACCACTGTCCCACCCATGACCCTCACAAGGCTGCACTTGGAAAGTGCAGTGCTCATAGGGTGTGACTTCTGACCAGCATGCAAGCAATCCTTTTGCCTTTAAATGTTTTCTACTCCTATCATTCCAGGCCCCATTTTGACTTTCTTTGCCGTTGTTAAGGAAATCTTTGTTACCTTTTCCAACCTTAGGAGTACTCAAGGGCTCCTTCCTTAGTCCTCTTCTTCTTTCTGTCTATCCTCACTGCTTTGGTGAGTTTGTCTGATCTTCTGGTTTCAAACAATATCCACACACTGATGAAATTCATGTTCTTACCCTGAACCTCCACCTGAATATCAGACTTTTGCATCTAACTGCTTACTTGACTCTCCATGAGGCTATCTAACAAATATCTCAAACTCTGCAGTCCCAGATGGAGGCCCTGATATTACCCTCAGCACTTCCTCACACACTGGTCCACATTCATTTGCTAGTTGCTCAAGCCAAAGCTGGGAGACATTCTTGACTTCACTTTCCCTGCCACTCTACATCCAACATATAACAAATCCCCACTCACTTCACCTTTGAAATCTACCCAGAACTGCTTTTTATCATCTTCACCACAAGCTACCTACCTCAAATTACTACCTATTCTCATGTGACTGGAAGAGTCTAGTCCACGGAACTCCCTACGAGATATTTTAAAAGAAGAAAAAGAAACTGATAATTCTTGAAATATAGGTTTTTGGTTTGGAGTATAAATTTTATGTACATACATATATGTAGTAGACATAAATACAAATGTACATTTAAGTTCCTGGGATGTTTTCTAATACCATGTGAATAACATATTAATAATTTAATTCATTTTAAAATAGTTAAAATTTTACAAGGGTATTTACATATATGGTTATCAAACACCATAGGAAGTTGTTCCAAATTAATAATAATTTTATTAAACAAGTAGCTAAAATCAATTTACACAGAATCAACATTAGCTAAGAACTAGTCATTGTATTTGAAAAACTTATATTACTTATTACTATTATCATTATTACTTATGTATTTGGCACAAGGCCTCACTCACTATGCAACCTGGACTCATTGTGATCCTCCTCCTCACTGCTGGGATTACAAGCCTGCACCACCATGCCGTCTCAGCGTGCCCAGGGGCATGGTCGGCATGGCCTGTGGTCCCTGTGCTTCCCTAAGCAAGTGCTTAGTCCACTGAACATTCTCACTGGCCCTCATTATTTAATAGTAATGAGAAGTTGCCTAGATACTGGTAAGGATTTAGTCACATTCTCTGCCATTTTCAAGATAGAGATAATATATGCGAATTTGAAAACTAAAAAAAATTTATACAATAGGAAGTAGAAGAAACAGCCAGATGCCAATTACAAGACTACTGTTACTTACTGTGTGAACCCCTAAAGCTTTCCAGACTGCAAAGCTGATAACACCAACCCCACACCAGGCATAAAGTGAGCCCCAGCCCAGGGCTCGCAAGGCAAGAGAAGACCCACTCTCTGGTAAGGCGGCAGTGGCCACACTCCCCTGCAATGAAGAAGAAAGACTTGGCTAAAACCAATCTGTTCTGAAAGGATAAACATGATGGGTGTATCCTCTGCATACAAACATCCCAGAGGCGCCCAAGATCAAATAGTAGCTTTACACTTAATAATGTCAGAACTTTTCTGACCTACACATATGGTTATGTAAGATACTGTGCTGTTAATTCTTTCAGAAAAGCCTTAGAACATGTGCATTAGAAGAACATTAATTAGCTAATAGCAAATCTTTAACATCCTGTCTTCCATCTGGAAAGAAATTTTCATTTACTAAAGTCCTTCTATTTTTTTTTTTTTCTGGAACTGAGGATTGAACTTAGGCCCTTGTGCTTGCCGAGGAAGCGCTTATTCCACTGAACCATCTCCCTGGCCCAGTCCTTCTATTTTGTAGACCTTTTCGTTATAATGATCAATTTCTTTGCATAGTAAAAGCTTTCCTTTTTTTTTTTTTTTTGTTTTTGTGGGCAAGGGGGTCTTCTAAGGATCAAACTCAGGGATGCTCTACCACTGAGCAGTACTCTATTCCTCTTTTTTGTTTTTAATTTTGAAACAGGGTCTTGCTAAATTGCCCAGGCTGTCCTTAAACTTGAGATCCTCCTGCCTTATCTGCCTGAGTAGCTAGAATTAAGTAATGTGCCACAGTGCTCAGCATGTTTTCCTTCTGTATGTCTGCTTTATTTTTTATTTTTTTTAATTTTTTTTTTTTTAGGTGGTACCAGGGATTGAACCTGTATGTCTGCTTTGTAACAGTGCATACTGTTCCTAGTGTTAAAAAGCCTCTGCTCTGTTGATCCGCATCCCTGAGCCCAGCATCATGACTAAACCTGGTGGGTACGCCATTTGCTGAGTGACAGTTTTTATAAATATACCTAAGAGCTAACCAAATCAATAACCGAGAGATTTTTCTTCAATCATTTTCTGTGGCATAAAACAATATACCTTCTTATTCTTTGCCTATGTTTGTTTAATTGCAACACAATTTCCCAGATACCACACATTTCACATCAATCAAATGACTTTTAATTGCCCTCAATTTTCATCCAGAAGCAGTGACACTAACCAAGTATCGTCTTACCAGGGTCAGTTAAATGCTTTGACCTACATTTTATTTTAAAGCACACACTAAAAATCTATTATTTCCCTAAAGAACACGGAATTCACTTAGGTGCATATTTTTACTGTCTACATAAACCCATGTTTGGTTAACTAAATCTAGTCATAAAAAGGTGACTATAAGTTTTAATGGCAAATTAACATGTACAATCAATTCTTAATTTTGTCTTAGATTCTTTTTAAAAATGTGTACAGGGAATTAGTTATAACAAGTTATTGTATACTACATGCTTTAAAAATAAATTTTAGTGGAAAGCTGGTGTTAAAAATTGATCTTAAGTTTTAAAAAGTTGAATCACAGCTTTTCCTCTGGGTGGGAAAAATGTCATTCATACCCTCTATTTAAAATTAATTTTATTTAACTCAACTGGACTTTTAAACAGAATTCTTGATCTATTTAATATTATAGCTATATCAGTAAGATGAAAAACAACTTGCTATCTTTTTATCCATTTACATAAATGGCTCTTGAAATAACTCAGTTATTTTATGAAGTTTTGACATGTTATAATACTAAGCTGAGGCTCTGAATTAAAGTACATCAGAGAAATAAACTTTATATTAGTTTAATAGTAATTTATCATACATTAAGTCTGTATTTTTAATTGTTCTAACAGAATGAACATATATACATGTAACTTTTCACTTACAGCACCTCATTTAGTCTCATAATCACTTTTTGTAACTGATGTGTGAGAAGTATCTCATAAAAAAATTGATCTATATTAATGGATCAAGAAGCTCAAGCATGAGCTCTTTGGTCACTAACTTGCACCGTCCTCTTACTGCTTATTCAAAGAATTACAAAGAAAAATGTATGTTTACTGAGTCCTTACCATTGCTTTTTAACGCCCAGCTTTCTAGCATAAGACTTAATTAAGTTAATGAAAACAAAGACACCAAAGAGACTATCATCTCTCAGAACACAAGCAATGTAGGCACTTCCCACTGAAAATAGGTCATTTTAAAGTTTTTGGTGCTCTAGTTTGAATCTGTATTATAATGAATACTTATGAGGCTAGTAGCTAGTTTACTTAAATAACTTATTGGTAAAAGTGCCATCATTTGTTATGCAAAAAACCCTCACAAAGATGGAGTTTTATTTTAGGCAAGTAGAGTAATCCATGTGTGGCCCAGTTTTCTGCTCTTAGCTATGAACAATGTACACTATCATTGTCTCACATGGTTTTGTGCAGGCTAAGTGAGTAAAATGCCTAGAAGAGTAGTTAAGCATTCAGATGTTAGGTATTATGTTATTACTGTGAATGCTAACTTTGAAGTACACTGACTAAGTGATATTCTTAATCTTGTGTTTGGCCAGTGTAATTCTTTAACTGTGTTCCAGAACCTGAGTTCTACAAATCAATTTACTTTTCAAAGTCAGGATAAAATGTTCTAATTCTATACTTCCCAGAGGGAAGTAGAAATTTACATAACATAGTTAACTATACAGGTGAGTGGTTCTCAAATTTTTTGGTCTCAAGATTTCTTTATGGTCTAGCCAAATAGCTCAGCAGATTAAAGTGCCTGCAAGCAGGTACAGGGGCTGGAGGTTTGATCCCCTGGGCCTGCAGTGCCAACCCTACCCCCCAGGGCATGCTAAGATGGCAATGGAGACTAGGCATGGTGGTACAAGCTGTACTCCCAGCTCTTCAGAGGCTATAAACAAGTGGATCACTACAAGTCTGATCTAGTAATGAGACTGAACACCCTGCAGACCCTTCCCTAAAATACAAAAAAAAAAAAAAAAAAAAAAGACTCCTTTATCCTTGGACTCTAGGTTTTTCAATTATGTGGATTATTATTATTATTATTATTATTATTTTGGCAGAACCAGGGATTGAATTCAGGCCCTTGCTCTTGCCAGGGAAGTGCTTATTCCACTGAGCCATCTCCCCAGTCCCTGGAGATTATATTTTATCAATATTTACTTAGAAAATAAAACTAAGAAATTCACATTTTAAAATAGTCAATTATAAACAGCAGTCTCTATGAAAAGTAACTATTTTCAATAAATGTACAGACAGTTTTATATTTTTGCTAATCTTTTAAATGTCTAATGTAATAAAAGATGTTTAGGGGCTGTGGATATAGCGCAATGGCATGAGTGTCTGCCTGGCAAGCACAAGGTTCTGAGTTGAATTCCTGGTACTGCAAAAAAAAAAATTAAAAGTTTGGATTTTTGTGTCTCCTATAGTCAAGTGGTTGCAGTATGTTCCTTTTAAATTTTATATAAAACATTGAGATACCTTACATTATAGGGAAAAAATGATCCACAAGGTACATAGTAGTGATGATTTGGGTCACTCTGGGTAACTCATCAAGTATTTAGAGGGAATCCAAATGCACTTTAAATGTAGTCTGTCAGTCATCACAGAATTCATAAGGCTTCAGTATGATTATTAAAGGTACGTAGAAAGGAAATTCAACTGATTTGATTTTTCACATTGCACTTCCCTTCCATAGTACATATCAATCTGTAAGTATGTAATTCTTGGAATATTTAGTATGTGTCCATCACTCTAGACACTTTGGTTCCTAAGGGTCAAAGATATTGCTCATTTCTGTATCTCCTGTGTCTAGCTACTACAGTGCCCGACACATATGAGATTCCAAGTAAATACTGATTGAAGCAAAATGAAGTAATGCATAAATAAGCCAAATAGGATAGGAAGGCAGAGACAGACAAAACATAGTAAGTAACTAAAAGTAAACATGAAGAAAATTTCTTGTTAACCAGTTAAATGAAGTACATGAAGACAACTGTTCAGTCTTGCTCATCTAGTAAGAATTTTCTGCTGAGTAGGTTATATTCAACTCATCAGTTTACTGAGCACCTAATATATATACGTCTGGTACTTTTTTAGGGACTGGAACTACAGTGGTGCCTGGTCCTTGTGTTCAAGGAGCTGACATGGTTTTTATCAGTACTAAGATGAATTTTATTTCAACATTTAAACCTCTTTGCCATTAACGCCTCTCGCAGTCAGTATCGAGAATTTAATTGGCAGTATTTATTCTCGCAAGTTGGTTCATAAAAATCGGAGCCTCTAACTATTAATAGTGAATTACCTTACTTTAAATTCATGCTGTGAGCACGAATGCACAAGCTTTGGAAGTCTTGAAACATTATAGTAAAATTTAAGAAAGCACATATTTCTTAAATTTAAGACAATAAAAGACAATAAAAAAAATCACCATTTAATTTGTGCACTTTTTGAGTCCATGAGTATATACACCGTTTTCTTAAAGCAATACGAAAAGCCATCGATATTCTTCACTTTTCTTTTGCAAAAAGTTGTCTTTATTGTAAGTAATAACAATCCTATGAAATGGATTTCAGTGTTACAAACCTTATTGAACCATTCTGGGCTTTTCTTTTTAGCCAGTGATAATGTTGTAACAAATCCAGCTATCATCCCTGCTGCAGCAACAGAACCCAGGAAAATTCCACCTGCCAAATTTGACGGAGAAGGTTCAAGTTACAAAGATGCATATAACCCTTACAAAGTTTACATTACATCCAAAATTACTTTTGAAATTCGATAAATTATGGCTCAACGATTTTTGCCAAAGGTAAACGTCGGCGATTGTGAAACCGCCGTGACTTCACCAACGCCTGACTCCTGGGGTCCTGCTGAGGCAGAGTCCTCTCTTGTAGAGAATCAGAACAGGTTCCCTCCCCTCTCCCCAGGGGCACTAGTTTACAGTTTCATGACAATTAGAAAAGCCAGAGCATGAAAGAACTGCAGAGAGGCTGGGGGAATAAACCGTGCACGGGATAGAAGCCCGCGGGAAGTGCCCGGGAAGCCTGCCCCAAGCAAGAGGGCGCTCAGCATTGGCTGTGCTTAGGAATGCCATCCCAATGCAGTCCCGGGCACTGGGTGAGCTCGCGTGGCACCGCACCTCACCACACCACACCTTTAACCAAGAAAAGCCGGTCATCCTTGGAACCCCGAGCCTCCAGTGACGAGGACGCCTCGACAGGCCCCGAACCTGCCGTCTCCATGTTTAGGTCGCCCCTAGCGCATCCGACACCAACAGGGTCCGGTGGAAGCGGGAGGGAAGCGGAGGAGAAACGTTCCGCGGCTGCCCCACCCCTCCTTGTGCAACCTGAAGATCCGTCCGCCGCGCCGTCGCTGGCCGGGAGCGTGTGGCGGCTCCCGGTAGCGTTCCCAGCTCGGCGCCAGGGGCAGTATCTTCCAAAGCGGTCTCCCAGGGAGGATTTGCCGCCTTTCCAAGACGTTTTCAGGACGTTAATAATCTTGTCTACTTGAAAGAATACCTAGACCTGACTCTAGGAGGCAGTGGGAGGTCGCGGACCGGGCTGGAAGCCCCGTGCGAGCCTGCGACGGGAGCTTGCCTGAGACCCGCGCGCCCAGGTTCCCACCAGCGTTACCCTGCGTGCGGAGATTTGGCCCGGCGAACATCCCACGGTTCCAGAACGCTAGGCCTCAGTCTCGGGACCTTTCTGAGGAACTGCGAAACCGTGCCGCTTGGGGATAGAGGCTTTAGCCTGGAAGAGCGCCCCCATTCAGCACTGCTGGGTGCCCTTGGCGGGGTGAGAGAGCGCACAGAAACTCACTCTAAGACAAGACCTCGGGAGCTGAGGCTCCGCGGCCGCCCACCAGCTGCTGGGAGCAGCCCGATGGCCTACTCTTCCAGGTCTGAGAGGCTGGTGAAGTCATGGCTTCCTGAAGACAGAAATGGGGTTTTATATTTTTGTTTCCCGGCTCTCAGCACAGGAGCTGGTCCTGCACACTAATGCTTGTCAGATGAATGAGGAAAGGAATGCAATAAGTTTTATATCTGTTAAATTCGTATAATAGCTCAAACCTAGGTTCAGGACCTAAACCACTTTTTAGCTTTATGAATCTAAGGCAACCTATGCCTCTGTTCTCCTCATTTGTTAAATAAACAGTACCTACTTCGTAGGGTTGCTGCAAAATTAAAGGGAGCAATGCGTATAAAAAGTTAGCATGGTGGTTGGCAAAAATACACAATAGATGTTCACTTTAATTACTGCCACTTTGACTAGAATAGTTGTTTTGACAGCATTGCTTATGGAAATTTAAAAAATTATTTGGAGATGCCCAGATTCTATCACTGAAGAATTATAGCTCTGAAGGTCCAGGGCAGGATAAAGTTTAAAAACTTCATGAGGGTTCTGTCGATAAGCAGCAAGAGCTACTGCTCTGTTTCTGTGTAGAGGAGACCACTGGGAATGTGTTTGACCTTTGAGATCCTTAGAAACACAATGTCAGAATCTGAAAGGGCCCTTTAAGCTGGTAAATTCTCTGCTAATTTGCTAAAGGTCAAAAGGGCTTGCACTTTTCCTTTCCACTCACAAATAATATTGAACATAACTTTACATTATGGGGCATTTTCTATGTGCATTTGCTGTTATTTTGGTGTTGAAGACACCCCAAAGGTCTATCTATGGGCTAAGGCTTGGCCCCAAAGTAGTGCTAGTGGGAAATGGTGAAATGCCTGGGAGGATAGGCTCATGGGAAGTCTTTAGGTACTTCAGGGTGGGGTGTGCCTCTAAAGGGGTTATGGGATCCAGGTCCCTTCCTCTACCTCTTTTTCTCTGTCTTAGTTACTTTTTTCTTATTGCTGGGACAAATACCTGACACCCAAAGTGAAGGAAAGAAAGGTTTCTTTAGCTTATAGTTACTGGAGGTTTCAGTCCATACTCAGCTGGTAGACTGGCATGTGACAGAGAGCATCAGTTCATGGTGGTGGAAAAGAACATAAGAACAAGAGTAAAATGGGAGGAGTAGCAGCAACAATGGCTGCAGAGAGCAAGTCTCTCTCTTTTACATTGCATTCAGGCTAATGGCTCCAGGCTAGGTGTAGCTCTCACACCCATAATCTGAGCAGTACTCAGACCCATAATCCCAGCCTTAGATCATGAATTAATCACAAACTCCAGAGGCCAAGCCGCCTATGACTGTGTGAGGCTTTGGGGGGACACCTATACACAAACCCTAACAGTCTCCTTGGTGATAAAAGTGGTTTTGCTCTACCATGTGCTCCCTCCATTGTGTGCTGCTTTCCCACAGGCTTCAAAGAACAGGGCCAAGTGATCATGGACCAGAACCTCCAAAACTGAGGCAAAATAACACTCTTGTGTTTATA